>PJAB01000604.1:0-23205 GCA_002887195.1 Chrysochromulina parva | reverse complement strand
CGGTGCGATTTGCTCTTGCCGTGGTCGGCATCGACCACGGGCGTCGCCTCGAAGCCCGAACGGGCCGACCCGAGCGCGTCTGAAGCCGCCAGCGAGCCCGGCAGCGACGCGCTCAAATGCTTCCGCCCCTTAGAGAAAAAAAGGAGGGTGTTCCAGAACTCGGCAAAAACGTGAAAGCGAGTCCACAAGGTGTTTCTAAATAATTGAGCTTCAACCGATGGCTTCAACGAGACGCAACCGGCATGAACGCACAATCGCACATCGGCGAACCGCAGACCCGCGCTCCGGCTGTCAGTTCAGTGTGCACAGTGTGGGGTTCAGATTAGTGCTAGATTTCGTAGTGCGCAATGTAATCGCGAATCCGATCTCTGGTGCTCGCTCGTGGCCGACTTGTGGTATTCAATTATACGAGACGTCGAGCGCGCGAAGAAATTCAAGTTCGAGGCGGGCGTCGTCGGGGGAGGCGCCTGACTGCTCTCGTACTGCCATCCACGCAAAAGCTTCTCGTGATGCTTCGAGCGCCCTCTTGAACTCTTCTTCTTCTCTCGCCATGGCTGCGGCCTTATCCGCTCGCGCCTGCGCATGTAGTTTCGAGGCTTCGATGGCCCTTTTGAGCAGCACGTCGTCGTCATTGGGCTCCTCTCGCTCTGATAGAGATAGAGCAAGAGCTTTGTTGAGCAGCACGTCGTCGTCATTGGGCTCCTCTTGCTCCGAGAGAGATAGAGCAAGAGCTTTGTTGAGCTGATCTTGTTCCCTTTGCTCGCTCGCGGACAGCGCGGAGCCCAATCGATAGCCAAGCCCAGCCTTGACTATGGCGCGCCGGAGCTCTGCCGATGGCGGGTTGAAGGCGACGAGCAACTGGCGCAACATGATGGAGCCAGTACGCATCGGGTCGAGCTCAAGGAAAACGTCTTCGGCCGCTTTGTAGGCCGCCTCGGGCCCTTCGATCTCGCCTCGATCTCGCCTCGCCTCGATCTCGCCTCTGGCGCCGAGCGTCAAAGGCATCGCCTTATGCGCTTCGTCGGCGCGGTTAGACCAAATAGGTGGTGCCGTGAGCCGTAGGCCGGGGATCATGCCGCCAAGAAGCAGCAGCGCCGCTAAGTCGCGCGCGCTCATGTAGCGCCCGAGGCAGGTGGTGCACAGCGGGAGCGATGCGCTGCTCGCCATGGCGCTGCACGCCAGCCCCGCCGGCGCCTTCGGTGCAGCAGTGGTCTCAGCTGTCGCGGTGGGGGTGCACATGGGGCGACGCTGCATTGCTCGGTCGTGGGCCTGCAGCAGCCGCATGACATCCGCTTCGGAGCACGTCGGTAGGCCTTGGTGGAGCGCCTCGAGGACTTCCTTGCGCTTGCTCTCGCGAGTCTCGTCAAATGCCCGGCATAGCACGGGGAACTCCGCCGTGATGGAGTAGATGAGCTCGTCAGGGTCCCACACGGAGCTGGTGGCCTCGGTGAGCACCGCATAGACGCCGCAAATGTCCTGATGAGGGACGCACTCAGCGCGCATCAGTCGCACTCAGTCGCCATGAAGTGAATGTCAAGTCAAGTCAAGTCAAGTGCATCGGCAGTCGGCCGCCGCTCACCTGATGAGGGGCGCGATCAACGCTCATCAGCAATCGCAATCAGCTCACCTCTGTCTCTTTAAGGCGCGCCTCGAAGCGACGCAGCAGCGAGAGGGATGAGGCGACGAGCGTGTCCACGCCGCCGCCCGCGAGCAGCAAGTCCCACATGCGCAGCAGCGTGGGGGTGGGCAGCACGTTCGCGTACAGGCTGAGCCACCACTGCGAGGCGAGGATCTCGAGAGGCACCTGCATGCAATGAGGGTGGCAATCAGCATGCGATGGGCCACCACTGCGAGGCGAGGATCTCGAGAGGTACCTGCATGCAATGCACTCTGACGCACTCAGACGCACTCTGACGCACTCTGACGAAGTCAGACGCACTCTGACGAAGTCAGACGCACTCAGACGCACTCAAGGGGTACCTCGAGCTTGACAAAGTGTGCGTTCAGATCTGGCAGCGCTTGGGCCACGAGGGTGGAGAAGGCGGCCGTGTCGATCCGCAGCCCACTCAGATCGCGCGTGTGGTAGTCGGCAACGACTGTGCGGCACAGGGCCACGAGCAGCCAAAAGGCTCCCTCCTCATCGGCCACAAGCAAGAAGACGGCGACGATGAAGTTCATCGATTGGCAGTAGCCCACGGAGGGATTATAGGACGCGTAGGTGACGAGCACACGCTTGAGAGCCTCGCCCAGACCTGTGGGGATCTCGTAGCTGCTGTGTTGCGGGAAGGTGCGTGGTAAGTCCTTGGTGATCTGTTTCATAGTGCCTGGCCCAATGGGCGCCTCGCCGCTTTCAGCGAGCCGCACGAGCTCCCGGTATGGTAATGAGGAGGCCAGCATTAGGTCGCGCGCACCCGAGAGGCACATCCACAGGTGGGGTCGATGCTGGACGGGGACGTACCCAAAGCGCGTAAGCTCGGTAGCCTCCAGAGGGAACGATGCGTCAGCGCGTGTGCGGCGCATCAGAGCGTTCCATTCAAAGAGAGACGAGGGGGCGTGGCGCTCGGTAGCCAGGTGCACGCGCTGGAAGGCAAGCACATGCTTGAGCGGCACCTGGAAGCCATAGGCATCGAGGGGCAGCGCCACCTCGGGCACATGAAGCGTCGGGCGCCACGTCGCTCGCACGAGCAGCGTGCCCATTGGCGCCATCGGGATCGACAGGAGCACCGCCTCATGGGGACTTGCGAGCGCCTGGGCTAACGGCAACTCCGACACCCCAAGCACCGCCTCCGCTTCCTCAGCTGTCTTCAACGCGTCGCCTGGCCTCAAGCCTTCCCTTTGGTGAGCCGACTTGCGACCGGTGGCATTGGCGCGCGAGACGAGCTTTAGGCTGACCTTTAGTTCCGAGGGCGCCAACACGTGCGGCACGGGCCACCACATCCAGTGCGCAAACCGCCACGACCAGGCAGCGTCGGGAGTGGCCGAGTCCGGCGTGCCGGCCGCGCTGCACGTATCAACGCTCAGTCCGATCGCCTCCACACGTATGCCCAACTCCGCGCGTCCGAGTGGGAGCAGCGGCTCATCGTCTGCCGCGCGCATCAACTCCTCGTTGGCTAGCTTGAGCTGCCCCTTACCGAGGTCGAGCATGTACATCTTCTTCGTCGACACATACTGTTGCACAGTCGCACGCGACTCCTCGCCATTGCTGCGAAGTACGAACACAGAGGCGCCTATGGGGTACTTGGCGCCGTCTTTTTCGGCCGGCGGTTGGGCGGGGGATGCCGACACTCGCGGTGTCGGCACGGGTGGTGCGTCATGCGGAACGTGGAGGCTGAGGATCTGCAGCTGGAGCTGCCCGTGATTGCTTTCCCGGTGCAGCTGCTTCGCAAGCTCAATCTTGTCAAGCTCAATCTTGTCAATCTTGCCTGAGGCGCTCTCGGCTGGCGGAGGTCTACCCGAAGAGGAAGCTGCAGCAGGTTTCGCGACCGTCGAGAGGCGTGAGGCGAATCCAAACAGGCTGCCAAGCGAGCTCCTCTCGACGTTCCGCTTGGCCGGCGGTGAAGGCGCCTCCTCCGCCCGCGCGGCCGCTCCAGGCTTGACAATGCTGATGGGCATGGCTGTCGCCGATGGCAAGTCTACGGCTGCAACAGGTATGGGTGTCGCCGTTGGCAAATCACCGACGTCCATTTCGCCGCATATGACCTCGGCCCACAGGATCGGCGCCTCCGATCGCGCCTTTTCTCCCGTGGCAGAGCTGCCTGGCGGAACGGGCGGCGGTGGCGTGGCTGCGCCGGCGGCGGCGCCAGAGCCTCCGGTGAGATCGGGAGGCGGCGGTCCGCCCTCGCGACGCACTTGGCGCGTCTTGGTCGCATCTGCCGCGCTCGTCTGCTTACGCGGCTCGTGCAGGCTCACGACGTAGTCGGTTCCACTCACATTGATCTTGGCGACCGTCTTGCCGGCCATCAAGGCGGACTCGAGCGTCTGCTGCACCGACGGCTCGTACGGGCGAAAAGCCTTGCCCAGCCAGACTTGCCACACGCCTGGCGGACCTGCAGGAGCCGGAGGCGGCAGAGGCGCGAGCACCGGCGCGGCCACAGACAGCGGTGCAGTGGGCTCATCGGTGCAGAACAAGATGGCCAACTCGGCATCCAGAGACATGCTGGCCGCCTCTTTGGCCAGCGAAATGTCCATGCCCATATCCTTAAGCGGCAGCGGTGCGGCTACTGCTGTAGTGGCACCATGCAACGGCACTTGCTCGAAGAAGAAGTCGAGCGCTTGCTGAAGGTTGCCGTTGGAGGCTGCAAGCAAGCGCTCCGCGGTTGCGCCATCGGCGCTAGTCAGCTCCTTGAAGAGCTCGATGTGTTGCACCGAGTCTTGGGCCGCAGCCTTCTCGGCCGCCGACATTCTTGATCACTGCAACGTCACCGAACCCCGCGCGTAAACACGAGCGATTGCAGTGCTGTATGCATTCTGACCAGCACATGGACTTATGAGCGCAAGCACAAAAAACGAGGACGCTTAGTTGTAAATAGCTCAACACAACGCCATGACACGCATGGTGATGCGTACAAGACAGGGACGTTTGCCTTAGTCTACAATCTCCCTGTGGAGATTGCGTCGCGGACGTTGATTCTGTATTGACTAAACTTGTGGGAGCGTTCGGACTTCGGAGTGCTTGGGGCACGTGAGAGAGGAGCACACGGTCGAGCGGTGCTCGCGGCCGACCCCACCCTGACGTACTGTGACGACCGCGCGGATCGTCTTTTTGACATATTCGTCGGCGCCGACAGCATGCTTGTGACGTTGCACATTCCCGATTCGGCCGCAGGCCGACTCATTGGTAAAGGCGGCAAACACCTGCAGGATCTCATGGGAAGCTCTGGCGCAGAGATCACCATCGATCGTAATCGTGGCACTACTCGCACAGTTACGATCAAAGGCAACGACAAGGAAGTTGACGACGCCACGCGACTGGTCGGGGACATCATAAAGCGGAATGCGGAGTTGACGGTCTTTGCGAAATGGAACGGGGTGTGGAGCGCCGACGACGTGCGGAGAGTGCTCGCGCGGCACGCCACCGTCCGGTCCCTCGTCATGTCGCCCAAAGGCCAGCCCTTTGCCCACGTGCGGCTCGCGGACGTCAGCTCTGATCTTGAGCAGGGCGTGGCGGCGAGCTCTCGCGCGCAGCCTTACCTGGTGGGGTCCAGCCGGTGGAAGCTCAAGCTGGAGTCCTGGCGGAATATACCGGACTTTGTATGGCCAGCGGACTCGACGATCGAAGAGGAAGAAGTCGAAAGCGACTCTGAGGCAGCGGAGTGCGACGATGAGAATGCTGATGATTATGAGAAGAGTACCCTGTCTATTCTGGACCGGTTCGGGAGTACCCTGTCTATTCCGGGAGCACCCTGTCTATTCCGGGAGCACCCTGTCTATTCCGGGAGTACCCTGTCTATTCTGGACCGGTTCGGGAGCACCGCAACCGCCGGTTCGGGAGCACCGCGCGATGTGGGGTTGAAGGTCTTTGTGACATGGCCGAACGGTGAGGTGCTGTGGAGCGCCGACGACGTGCGGAGAGTGCTCGCGCGGCACGCCACCGTCCGGTCCCTCGTCATGTCGCCCAAAGGTCAGCCATTTGCCCACGTGTGGCTAGCGGACGTCAGCTCTGAACTTGAGCAGGGCGTGGCGGCGAGCTCTCGCGCACAGCCTTACCTGGTGGGGTCCAGCCGGTGGAAGCTCAAGCTGGAGTCCTGGCGGAATATACCGGACTTTGTATGGCCATCGGACTCGACGATCGAAGAGGAAGATCACTTCGGCGAGAGAGACTCGTGCGAGTCGAAGGGAGAGCGTGCGCAAGCAACCCGACAAGACGTTTCCGACCTGCGGGGACGGCTTCGGCGACCGCCGCCGCAGGAGCCTCGAGGGGCCAATGGACTTCAAGGTACTGAATGCGAGTCTGGGCACGTCGATGAGAGCGATGAGATGGAGACTTGCGCTGGGGCTCGACGCGCGGCTGCGGCGCAACAAGACGAGGCCACAGCGAGTGCTCATCGCCGCAGCCGCAGCCGCAGCCGCAGCCGCAGCCGCAGCCGCAGCCGCAGCCGCAGCCCTCATCGCCGCAGCCACAGCCGTGAGCGCTGCAGCGGCAGCCGTACGAGGACAGAGGTCCTAATCCTCACCAACGACGCTGCATCAGCTTTGGTCGGTAAGGGTGGGAGCCGCGTGAATGCCATTCGGGATCAGCTTCGACCTACGAAGATAAAAATCGAATTCGGGTCGACGTCGGGTCGACTTCGACGACCCGACGACCCGGGCACCGCGCCGACTCATATCACTGTGATCGGCTCGGAGGATCATGTCTCGAAAGCCATTCAGATGATTCGGAGCGTGATAGAGGAGCAGGGCTTTCGTCGAGATTGTCTGACAGTTTGTGGCCGTGATCGCAGCGACCCGACGAGAAAGGTCTTAATCAACCTACCGGCGCCACCTCATCAACCGCCGTCCACGCCTCCGCCTCCGCCTCCACCTTCGGTGCCTTCGCCTCGTCATGTAAACACGGTTCCACACGCTATGCAAGCTGCGTTCAAGGTCACCAATGAGGTAGAGACCCAGCTTCTGGTCAAGCATGCTGTGCTTGCCGCCAACTTAGATGCGGAGAAACGGCTTGCAACGGAGCGCCTTGCCTTTGCGGCAGTCGCAGAGGAACACGAGCGGCAGGCCGTTGAGACAGAGCGGGCTCGCATGGCGGCTGAGACAGCGCGCTGGCAAGCACAGATGGAGAGGCGCGAGGCTGAGCTTCGGCGCGAGCTTGACGAGGAGCGCTCCAGATGGCGCCAGGAGCGCGAGGAGCTCGTGCATCGCCATAAGTGTGAGCTAGACGAGGCACGAGCGTCCGCCGCGAGCGCCGTACGCCGCGAGCAGGAGCGATATCGCACCATGAGGGCGTACTACGAGAATGTGCTGCTAGAGCAACGCGAGGAGGCGAGCAATCAGCGTCTGGCGGAGGCAGAGAAGGCTCGCAAGGCGCTCGAGGAGGCGCTCGAGGAGGCGCGTATCGCTCATGAAGCCGAGTTGAGGGCCGTGCTGCAGCGCTCATCACAGCTCTCACCTGCTGGAGACGGGCGCAGCGGCAAGCTGAAAGCGCCAGTAGCAACAGAGTCGGCAGGTCAGGCGCCAACACTGCAAGCCGCCGAAAGCGACTTCGGCGCAGGCACCTCTGGCGACACTGCCGCTGCAGACATCTTTGTGCCCAACAACGGACCAGGGTCGGAAGCACCGGCATCGCCGGCCTTGACGATACCGGGGCACAGCTCGGCGCGCACCAAGGATGCTCAGCGGAAGAGGCCACGGGAAGACGGCCGCACCTCCGATCGAGCGAGCGGTACCAAGACCCCCCTCGACCGCCACCAAGACATCGAAAGGGTCTTGGTGGACAAGCCTAATCAGAAGCTCTTCTACCGCATCGGGAAGGCAGACACGGGCGGCTCTGCCTGTGACGAGATTCTCTCAAAGGCCTTCGTCCCTATCGACCCAAACATGGTCCACTTGCGAGGCTCGACGTACGCGGCTGCGCGTCGCGTCGTGCTCTTCGAGCGAGGACGTAACGGCGAGGAGGTGGTCCTTGCGGCCGCGGTCATCCGTCTCCAAACGAAACACCTCGAGGTGTTGATCCTCGTCGTTGCTAAGCCGGAACGTAAGAAGGGGTACGGGCGAATCTTGGTCGAAGCACTGACACAAGTTGGCAGGGAAGATTCTTGCACACTGCTCGTTGCTTGGGCATCGCCTGACTCGAAGGATTTCTGGCCGAAAGTTGAGATGTTTGAGAAAGGGGCAGCGGATTCGTCGCTCAAGAGTGCGATCATGGAATATCAACAGGCAGAATCAACCATAGGCTTCTCCGGTTCGAAGATGGTAGCGAAGCTGATCAAGATCTGAGTGGCGATGCCCGCGTGGGATGCTGCTGAAAACGTCGACGAGAGTCGAGACGCTCTCGTGCTTGAGCGCAGCACGGAGCTTACTGTCGTGCCGAGTAGCTTTCGAGTAGCATGTGGTCATTGTACATGTAGTAGCATGTGGAGTTTGCCCCAGCAACGAGCAATCCACGCAGAGGCAGCCGCACGGCCGAGATAGCACCGCGCGCTGAGTCCGGTACACGGAGATTGTGCAGACCGCATGTATGCTTGCTCGTAACGACTAACGTACCTCTACCAGCACCACTCCACACGACACACCGAATTCTTTGTAATGACTCTGCTAGAACACGAACTCCAGGTCTGATGTCACTCGTCAATCTCATCTGACCCTTCAATGGGCCGCATCAGCATGCTCGCTGGCGTGACCGACGACTGCTCCAACGAAATGAGCCTCAACCGCTGCCGATAGCTGCCCGCTGCCGACTCCCAGACCACTGCGCCCGAGGACCTCACCCAGACTCGGAAGCTGCGTCGCGTGTGCTCGGTGCACGCAAACAGGGTCGCGAGCAGCAGCTCTGCGGGCATCCGATCGCCCAAAGCCCGTGGCGCGGCACCCAGCGCTGATGTGCTCTCCACATGCGCGACGCAGCTCTGCCACGTGCTCAGAGCGAGCGCCTTGTCGCCGAAGCCAATCGCCTTCACGAGCCTGACGAACATGACGCGGCTCACTTCAAGCTCAGCGCTCCCTTCGGCCAGCCGCAGGTGGTAGAGCTCAAAGAGGTCAGCTGCGCCGCTCGAAGTGCCGATGAGCGAGCCGAGGTCGGTCGTGGCTTCAGCCTCTTGAAGGACGGCCTCGCGTATGGCAAAGTTGAAGAAGCACGCGAGGTCGATGCTCCCGTTGCGATGGCTGTCGAGCGTATGGTACCAGACGCGCAGCTTCTTGCTCTGAATCTGCGGCCGCACGCGCTCGCGTACGATCTTCTTGAACTCTCGGAAGCCAATCGTGACCCAGCAGACTTCGGTGCCGTCCGTCCCGAGCGTGTCTAGTGACAACTCACGGATCAGGACCGTCGGCCGGCCCGACTCGTCGTTCAGACCTTCCAAGGCGGAATCGCGCTGCCCGCGCTGCTGCTGCCGTTGGGTTCCTGCGATCGCCGCGAGCTCTGCATCCAGACGTTCGCGACGAGCTTCATCATAAAGCAGTGCCTTGGACTGTGTCTTCCTCTTCATAGGAGGCAAGGTGCACGACTCCTTTGCGATCGGAATATTCATCCGCGGCGCAACCTCTTTGGTGGCTGACGCTGTCGAGAAGACGACGTCTTCATGGCTGAATGTGCCGCGCATGACCACGACTCTTCGGTTCGGCTTTGCTGGAGATGTTGCCAGCTCGGCCGCTGGTGCCTGTTCGTGTTCCTCTTCTGCTTCTTTGTCGCTGTCTTCCTCGAAGTTCACACGGCGATGGTCGAGATGGTCGAGATACCGTGCTTGGACAGTTGGCCGCCCGTGTAAGTAATCGGTGCCCCCGAAGACCAAAGGCGCGCCGCGCCCAGCAGCTTGAATGTAGGCATGGCGGAAAGCATCGGCGAGTTTGCCAGGGTCTGAGCTCACCTTGCGCAGATGCAACGCTCGCCACGCGGGATTGACATTCTGGACTCGGCGGACCTTTGACCGACTCGAAGGAGCCGCCAAGGAATTTATGCGGTGCATGCCGCGCGCAGGCGCTGGCGGTGGCGCAATCGGGGGCAGCGAGGTAGACATGAGAGGGCCCCTCGCGACGCTGAATTCCTAAGGTGCAATGAATTCTGAAACGGAAAACTGTTGCATGCTCAGCACGTTTTTGGTACCCGAAACGTTGGAGCTGGTGATCAACGGCAGTTGCTGCCGGCGACACGAGGGCGGAGCGTGGCGCTGGCGTGTGTGGCGGCATACTGAACACGTGGCATACGAACGCGTCGTTTTGAGCGTTGATGTCGACTCGCTTCTCACCGTCGCGTCGAGGCTCGGTCTCGCCGTCGCGCGACGCCGCCGCTTTGCTGCAGGCAGAGGACGTCATTGGCAGCGCTGTGCGAATGCGCTGGCGCGCAGCCAACGCGAAGCTAGTGAAAGAGATTCCTCGCAACAAGGAGGGCGGAAAGAGGGCCACAACCGGGCGCCTCTCGGCCGTGATGCTAGAGCTTCGGTCCATCTTCCTTCCGGCTGGATATCCGCACTCGGTGCGCCCCGAGTACCTGCGCTTCCAGTGCTTCGACACGCTGCAGGCGGCGTGCTCATACCTTCGTTCGATACTCACCACGTCGGCGATCCTGAGGGGTGCTGGCGTCGGCGAGGAGAGTGCCTCACCGATGGCGGCGGCAATCACGTGGGTGCTGCGCGACGGCGTCGGTATGTTTGGCTCGCTCGTCTTCTCGTACGCCGTCGGCGCTCAATTCGATGTCTCTGTCAAGGAGTGGCGCCTCTTCGCCGACCTGATCAACGACGTGGGATTGACGCTCGACATGTTCGCACCCTTTGGAGGTCCGAGGGGCTTCGTGGTGATCGCGGCGCTGGGCGCGGCTTGCAAGACGATCTGCGGGATGGTGGCAGGGGCCACTCGCGCGTCGATCACCGCGCATTTTGCGCTTCAGGGCAACCTCGCCGACGTGAGCGCCAAGGAGAATGCACAGGAGACTGCGGTTACCTTATTTGGGCTCATCATTGGGTCCGCCGTGGCCCAACGGCTGGGCGACTCGCCGCTGACGGCATGGCTCGCCTTTGTGATCCTCACGTCAGTGCACGTGTGGGCCAACGTGCTCGGTGTCGGAGCGCTCGTGTTCGACTTTCTCAATCCGCAGCGCGCCTATCTAGTCTCTCGAGCCTGGGCGGCGATGGGCAGTTGGTCCTCCGGCGGACGATGGGCGACCTCCGAAGAGCGTTCGCGCGCCCTCCTTTCGCCCGAGCCGACGGCACGGCGGGAGCGCTTCTGGCGGCCGCTCGCGCTGTGGTGGGCAGGCCCACGGCTCGGTGTGGGCGTCGGAGATCTGATCGAGCTCAGTGTACCCGACGGCGGCGCGCAGCAGCTGAGGGAGGTGCACGCTGTCTTCGCTGAGGAAGAGTATCTGCTACGGCTCGACCCACGCGGCCGGCCGTGCGTGGCACTGCGCCCGAGTGCGTCCGAACGAACCGATCCGAACCTTCCCTTCCGACTGGCTCGCATGCAAGTGCTCACCACGGCGCCCCTCACCCCCTCTTGTTCCCACAGGTGCGTCCGGACGAACGGTTCTCAAAGCGCTTCTGCACTGCGCCACCCTGGATGCCGACGGCACCTTCCGGCGCGCTGGAGGGAACATGCGGACGGCGTGGCGCGACAAGCTGCGCGACAAGCTGTCTACAGATGCCTACGGCCCCGCAGCGGAGGCGTCGGAGTACGAGGGGTTGCTAGCGGCGCGCCCCGTGGGCGCCGCCGCCGGCGGCCTCGGAGCCGCCGAGCGTGTTGCTCTGGAAAAGTCGCTCGCATATTGCAATGAGCAGTGGCCCGCCTTCAGCGCCGCGCTCGAGGGATGTGGCTGGAAGGAGGCGGCCGTCCGCATCGACCACTGCTGCGGGACGGTGCGCGTGCGCGTGCAGGCGCATCCGTGAAGGAGAAAGCCAAAGCCAAAAGTAGAATCCTATGGGAAACCAGAAAACGATCAAACGTCACCGTTCACTGTTCACACACAAAGTTGCCCAAGCAAAAGACATGGCATTGGCAAAAGAGGCGAGATTCAGCCAATTCACACCAAGGCTTCCTGTGAATTCTGTCCGCGAATGACCTATTTATCCAAAGTATAAAAGTGGGGTCCGTCGCGCCCAACACACCACACACATCCGGTTGTCGCGTCTGTCGTGTTAACGTTCACACATCTCGGTGTGTCGAGGATGCGACTTCTGTTCACCTCCTTACTCGGTAGCGCCTCGGCCCTCGCACCGGTCGCCGGAGGAGCTGCGGCTGCAAACCTCATCGCTGGCAGTATCGCGGGGGCGATAGGAATAGGCGTTGCCTACCCTCTGGACACGGTCAAGGTCAAGATGCAGTCGTTTGCTGCACGTCGCGGCGCAGATGCGGTCGCCATGAGCCCCATCCAGACGGTGAAATGCATACTTGACGAGGAGGGCGTGCGTGGCTTCTACAGCGGCGTTAAGCCAACGATGCAAGCACAATTTGTGATCAAGGGCGCCACATTCCTTTCATATGAGAGTGTGATGACTTTGACGGGCGACAACGTGTTCCTGAGCTCGGCAGCTTGTGGCATCATTTGTGCGATCATCAACACGCCCTTCGAGCGCGTGAAGGTGGTCATGCAGTCCGCCGAGTGCGACGCTTTCGCGTCGCCGCTGGAGTGTGCTCAGAAGCTCGTCCAACAGGACGGCCTCTTCAACGCACTCTACCGAGGCTTCGGCGTTACGGTTCTCCGAGAGATTCCCGGGACCTACGTTTACTTCCAAGCGTACGAGACCATATCTGCCGCCATCTCAGGCCTTGCCGGTGTGCCTTCGTGGGTCGCTCCTCTCATCGGTGGCGCCATGGCGGGCGCAGCAGGCTGGATCTCGATTTACCCGGTCGATGTGGTCAAGACGAGCATGCAGATTGACCTCGATGGAGGCAATCGAGAAAACATGATCGACGCGACCCTGCGGCTTTGGAGGAAGGGCGGGCCTTTTATCTTTTGGGACGGGATCACGCCCAAGCTGGCGAGAGCAGTCGTCAACCATGGCACCACCTTCTTGATATTTGAGAACCTCACCGTTGAGTTGCAGCGAGTACTCTGATGGCTCTCAAATGCACAACAAGGTTTCACCGCATCTCCAAAACCCGGCGCGGAGCCTCCGCACCGCGTCTTCCCCCAAATAGCAATTATTACGAGATGATAACAAGAGCGATAGATTAGAAAGATGAAGCCGTGCGAACCGAAGCGGTAACCAGAAACTACAAAGGGCGCGGGACGTTCGACCGCGCAACCTACCAACTCCAAAGCACCAGGTCGGGGCGTACTAAACCTTAATTAACTGGGGTGGGGCACACTCAGCGACCCATCGGTGGGATGCGTCACTTGTGAGTCTAGGCATCGCACTGTGCCGCCTACGGCTTGCGGGCTTTCGGCTTAGGTGCCCCGACGCCTCAGGTTCCGCGTTCCGGAAGTTCGGATCGCGGATGGTCAAAGTGCGCGCGGCGTTGGGCCGTTCGGGCGCTGCGATACACAGATTACACTTACAGCTTTGGGGGTGAACGAGGTAAATTTACGCCAAACCCGCCGGCCGGCGGGATCCGCTTGCTCGAGATCCGCTCCGCTGAAAGCGGGGTGATCGGCTGATTGCAGATTGGTACTGTATTGGACAAGGATCAAGGTATTGGATGCAATGATTGGATGGTAACCTCTTTTACCGCAGATTCCGTGAGGACTCGTTTTTTCTCACTCACTCCCCGTTTTCCCCACAGGGGAGTCGGCCCGGCGCTCGGCGTGGGAGCCCCCACATTCACAATGAGATTGGAGGGGCTGGTTTTTTCCAATCCGCGCTCCTTTCTCTCTCTACCTCAGCGCTGAACAGCCGGCCTACCGGTACGTTCTGCGCCAGAGATTTACGATTTTGACTAGACATGACAACGCACAGCGACGGTTACGTCTTTGACGAAAAGTTGCCGCCCGGAGAAGAGCCGCTGATCGGGTCACATAAGCGGTCACCTGCGCGCGCAGAAGCTCGGAGCCGGCACCGCGGGCTCAATTGAGTCGTGATGGCGATCGACGGCGCGCCACCGGGCTCGACCGTGCGCATCCACAACCTTCAGTCGCGTCCCGGCCTTAATGGAACCATCGCGACCCTCGGTGCGTTCATATCTGCAAAGGGACGCTACGCCGTGGAGGTGCCGCCGGATGGGTCGCTGCTGCTCAAGCCAGACAATCTGGAGCTGCTATCGCCTCCCGCTGCAGAGTCGGCGAGTGATGCCGAAGATGCGGATCTAATGCTCGAAGGCAACGACGATGACGATGATATCCCTCTGGAGGATAATGGCGGCGAGGACGAAGACGAAGATGACGGATTGGCACTGGAGGATAATGAGGACGAAGATTGCCTGGAGCTGGAGGACAATGACGACGTGGAGGAGCTTGCCTTGGAAGACAACGAGGACCACGCCAATGACGACGACGGGCTCGAGCTTGAAGGGAACGACGACGAGGACGAGCTGCAGCTTGAGGAGAGTCAGCTTGAGGATAGTCGGATGACCAGCACGGCACCGTCGTCGGGCGAGTGCGGCTACGAAAGCGGCGTGGCCGCGGCTCCGGACGTGTCGCGCTCGGTCGGCACGGGAGGTCTGGAGGAAGCCCTGCGCGCGCTCAATCCGAACGAGCCGGGTACTCTGGGGCTTGGCGTGGACGGGCTGCCGGTGCAAGCGTCGCGCTTCCTGATCCCGTCGGCGCAAGCGGCGCTGGAGGAGGCATGGCAGCTCTATCCAAAGCGCGAGGCCGAGAGCGCACGCGATTATCAGATGCGCGTGTTGCAGATGCTCACTGCATCGCCGCAGCACTGTCGGCAGGAGACGTTCACCAGCGCGGCCTCGCAGATCGCCGAGGCATACGGCATCGAGACCATCGCGGAACGTATGCGCGCCGTGGGCGACGACCACTTCGCGGCGGGCGCGTACGTGGCGGCCGCTTACGCGTACACGGCGGGGATCGACGCGCACACGGAGAGCGGCGACCGAGCCGAGCTGATGCATGCTCTCGTCAACCGGTCGGCTGCCTTTTTCAAGCTGGGGCAGACGTTGCGCGCGGTGGACGACGCCAACCTGGCCCTCGAGATTGCGGGCGAGGTCTACGCACCAAGGACGCAGCGCAAGGCGCTGCTGCGCCGTGCGGCGGCCCTCTTTGAACTCGGCAGGATCGATGCAGCCACGCGCGACCTCGACACACTCGGCGACGACGACGAGGGGGCGAGCCGGCTGCGCAAAAAGATCGCCGCCGAGAAGTTGCAGCGGGATGTGGGTCATGTGGGACAGGAGTGTTTGGCTTCTTGGGGCTGAGTTCGTTAATTTGTCGGCCCTGACTTTGACTAATTTACGCGCGGTCAAGTATCATCTGATTGGTGCGAAAATAGAAAAAAGATGCGCAGAAAGTGTGGGGGACAAGAAAGATGCTCATATTGCCGCATCGCATGGCGCTTCCAGGGCTACATACGTGCTCTGAGGCGCCCGCATCGCTATCGCCATCCTCGTCATCCATACCCCTATTGACATCAATCGAAGAGGATGAGGTCACCCCCGACAGCTGCTGCGTAGAGAGCAACAGCGTAGAGAGCAGCGGCACAGAAGAAGATGCACACAGCGAGCGCGGGGGCATTTATATGAGGCCGCTTCGCATGACGGCGATTCCAGGGCTACATACGTGCTCTGAGGCGCCCGCATCGCTATCGCCATCCTCGACATCCATACCCCCATCGCCATCAATCGAAGTGGATGAGGTCACCCCCGAAAAGGAGTTTTACGAGCCAGAGAGCAGCAGCGTAGAGAGCAGCGGCGCAGAGAGTGGCGCGGAGAAGCGTGCGGCGAGCGACGGCGAGGCACAGCCGCAGATGCGATCGACGCAGCAAGGCTGTTCGGCCGCGTCCTCGCTCTCGCCTTCCAGCAGCCCCTCGGTATCAATTGATGAAGACGACTCGTGCGTTCACCCAAGCCATCAAACCGCGCCCGTGCGTCTGACAGAGCGCGGCACCGCAGTCGCAGCCGCTCGGTTCCTCGAGTTGCTTCGCGCCCTAGACCCCTCAACCGGCAACCTGACGACTGCGCAGCTGACCAAGGGTGTTACTCCACGGGCAGCACCTGCGAAGCCGGAGCGCCTGCGAAGCCGGACACCTGCGAGGCTGGAAGCAAGTCCTTCGCCGGAAGCGGCACCTGCGCCGAAAGCCGCAACTGCGGAGCCGGAAGCACCGGCGAACCCGGAATCAAAACAGGGTCGCGTACGCAGGATGTCGGCGGAACAACACTCCGCGCACACCACAGAAATGATGCTACTGCACTTTCCCATGCGACGACGTGCGACATCGAGCTACGAGCCGGCTGCGGGGCACTGCCAGTGGAGCGGGGCTGACCATTGAGTTTGTACCAACTCAAGGTTGCATTGATGATCGTGATGTGCGTAGAACCTACGAGGCCGACTGGCAAGAGGGCCTACACCATGACGGAACGGAGAGCTCACGAGCCCGTCCCGGAGGCAGGAGAACCTATATACCACGACGGAACGGAGAGCTCACGAGCCCGTCCCGGAGGCACGAGCACACATGTCGCTCACAGAACCTATATACCATGACGGAACGGAGAGCTCACGAGCCCGTCCCGGAAGCACGAGAACACATTTTAATTGTGTGAGGTCAGTGTGACGTGCATGAGCCGCGCGTAGATCGCAGAGCTACGAGGCCGACACTGCCGTGTATGAGGGCCAGCGGGGCACTTGTGCATGGCCATGGCACTTGGCTTCTCTAGTTCTACTTAAGGACTAATCGCTTCGTTCTCTTCTCGCACGGTCTGAGGCCGGGCAGGGTGGCGTCTGGCGACGAGGCCTGAGGCGTGTAAACGCGTGGACGTATACGAGCGGTAGTGAGTCGAAACGTCGAATCGAGTGTGAGGAACCGAACATGTTTTTTGCGTTTGTTCGCACCGGTTCCCGCACGGCCGCAGGCTCGGAGGCTGCACTGCGCGCGTCCTAAATGTGGTGTACGCTCGCTGTGGACCAGCGAGGACCGCGCTCTGGTCGCTGCCTGCCGCGCATGATCGTCTGTTGACAGAGCGCGCACGGGGCATGACGTGGTTGACCCACAAAAGAGGGCGGGAGTGCGCTTATATTTCCAAGCGAACTCGCCGCGGAATGTACTATACACTTTGTCATCGCAGCATTAGTCGTCGCTCTTCCTATTTCCGCGTGGCCACACCTGTGTCGTTGCGGCTCAGTAGTACCCCAGGCGGATGACGCTCGAAGTGGAGGAGCGCGAGCGTGCCACCTCAAGCGGCACCGCCTGCGCGAGCCAGAGCCGATGCAGAGCGGCCTGGCGCGCGGCGTTGAGGAAGAGAGGCTTGCCGCGTCGGAGCCCGCGGTCCTCCTCCCCGTGCTCGTCCAGGTAGAGCGACGCGTGGTACGCGCTGCGCGTCTCGTCCACCAACAGCGTCAGGTTCTGGTGCACGAGGGCAAAGAGGCCCACGCCCAGGCCGCAGCGGCGCGCGTGGCGTGTGCACTCGCCCTCCTGGAGCTGCCCTGCCTGCAGTTGCATGCGCGGCCGCCGGCACGACGGGCCGGCGCACAGCAGCGCGCCGCAGAGCAGGCACAGGGCTGGCTCGAGCGGCGGCTTGGCGCACGAGGCGCAGACGCGCAGGTGCAGCAGTGCCGTGAGGGACACAAAGTCTCGCGGCATCGCATGCAACTGCAGGCAGGGCAACTTGGGCGCTGCCGGAACGACGAAGCGCCCCGGACTGCCGCCCTGTGAACGTTCACAGCTGCCGCCCCCGCTCGCCGAGGCGGCCGCGGCCCACCGCTTGACAAGGGCAATGGCGGGAGGGCAGGCCAGCAGGCTCGAGGCCGACGGGGGGGGCAGCGGCCGTAGCGGCGCTCGGGACGGCGCCTCGTCGCCACTGGCACGGCTGCTGTGAACGTTCACGCTGCTGCCGATGCCGCCGCCGCCCTCCGCGGGCGGCACAAGGGCGTCGAGGGCGAGCGCGGCGACGCGGGCAAACGAGCGCGTGGCCTTGTGCACCGCGAGCACTAGGGCGGTGCCCGAGGGCGCGTCGGGCTCGATGCGCATCCGAGCGGCCTCGGCGAGCTGTGAACGTAAGCTCTCGTGTGCCTCGACACTCTCCCTATCGAGCGCGAGGCCCTCGAGCGCGCCGTACCGAGCGCCGCTCCGAGCGCCGTACCGAGCGCCACCCTGAGCGCCGCCCTGGGCGCCGGTGTCGTCGTCGGTCTCCTGGGCGGCGAGGAGCTCCTCCGCGTCGTCGTCGGTGCCGCGGAGGAGCGGCCGGCAGGCGCCCAGCGTGGCCTGCGCGAGCACGGCGAGGCTGACCACACCTAACGCGGCGCGTGCTTCGGCCTCGGAGGAGGGCGGCATCGCAGCGAGCACCACTACCGCCACGTCACTCAGGCTGCACCCCAGGAGCGAGGGCGGCGGCGAGGGCGGCGACGATGTCGAGGGCGGAAAGGCGCTCAGCCGCGAGGTAGGATTGATGGGCGGAGGCGGAGGCGGCGGGGGGGGGGATGAGGCAGACGCGGGCGCGAGCAGCCGAAGAAAGTAGGCCGTAGCCGAGGACGCTGGCAGTACGCCGTCGGCAAGTAACGGCTCGAGAAGCTCGGAGAGAGCCCCGCCGAGCATATTGGCGCGGGAGGTCGCGGGCAGCTCCTGGCTCGGGTCCACGCGGTCTTTGCGTTCGAGTTCGAGTTGGAGCGCCTCGCGCAACATGCATGGGTGAAGTGTGAGGGCGCGCGCGACGATGCCGAGCGACGTGCGCGTCGCGCGCGAGGGCGGAGTGCGATGCTCAATCCACTCAGCCGCCGCCGCGTCGAAGCAGAGGGCGACCGATCGCCAATTATGGAGCACGCCACCCAGCAACGCCGCGGGGAGCGGCTCGGCCTCGATGCCCGTCGCGACGCGTGCCGGCATGCCGCCCTCGACGCCGTTCTCGGCCGCCTCACGGCTCGCGCTCTCGAGCCGACGGAGCCGGTGGAGCCTCTGCAGAGCGTACAGCAGCCCGGGTGCATGCCGCTGGCTCATCGAGAGCCGAGCGGAGGCCGAGGGCGACGGAGCGCTCATGCCATAGCCGGGGCTGCCGCCGCCGAGGTTGGCCACATCACGACGGAGCCGATGCGCCGCGGCCGGCCACCCCTCGTGCACCCAGCGCACGGCCGCCAGACACATGGAGTACCCCTCCACACGACTTCCCACACGACCTCCCGACGCCGACGCCGCCGACGCCTTCGGCGAGCAGGGCGAGGACATGGATGAGGACACGGGCGACGACATGGGCGAGGCCACCTCCTCGACTGCGGCCGCTTCTTCTAAAGTCACGTCGTCAACGGAACGTGTGGCCGTTGCCGAAGGCGACGAGGGCGGCAGCAGCGCGGGCGACGCCTGGCGCGCCACCGGCGGCAGAAGCGGCAGCACCACCGAGCACAGCGCGCGGCAGAGCGGGCAGGGCGCCTCTCGCCTGTGCGCCTCCGATGGCACGATGACATGCTCGAAGGAACGTCGCTGAGCGACGGACGTCAGGTGCGTGCGCAGGTGGTGCTTCCAGCAGCCAAGGTGCATCACGTGCCCACACGCTGAGATGTGGTGCGGCGGCATACTCTCAGAGCCCGGCTCGAGGCCGGGCGCCGTCGTGGGCTCCGGCAGCAGGGGCGACGTGGCGACGGCGTCGAGCCCAGCCTCCCTCAGGCGCGAGGCACGAGCATAGGCAAGCGCGACCATGCCCTCGCTCGAATCGTCGCCGTGGCACAGGATGCACGTCGTATGCTCAGGCGCCGCCACCGCGTCCACACTCGCCGTGACTGCCGAAACTGCCGCCGCCGCGTCCACACTCGCCGCGGTCCGATGGCGCCAACCGATGGCGCCGCCGGCGCCCGCACCGGCACCGAGGAGGGAGGAGGCCAGGGAGCCCGCGCACCTGCCGCCGCTGTCGTTGCCGCCTGAGCTCGTCCTCGGCGGAGACGAATTGGGCGGCGCCGAAACTGCTGAAACTGCCGAAACTACCTGCGCTGGCGAGGCTGCTGCGCCCGCACCGGTGGAGGTCGCCTCGCCGCCGGCTGCGCCCGCACCTTCGAGCTCGGCGGCAAAGGTGGAGGCGAACCGATCGCGCATCTTGGCCATTCGCGCCGACGCCGCCTCGCGCGCTGCCTTGCGCCTCGCCTCGCGCGACCCAGCACCACCCGAACCGTCGGAAACGACCTCTTCACCGCCGGCTCCGGCTCCGGCGCCAGCGGCGGTGGTCGCCGCACCATCGGCCGCAGCTCTCCGCTGCTGCTGTGAATGCTGCTGCTGTGAATGCTGCTCGAGCTGCGCAGCGCAGTCGGCACTCGCACGGCTGGCCTCACGAAGGACCCAACGCGCCACGCTCGCGCTCAGAAGGCATAGCTTGATCGGTCGGGCCTCGGGCTGCACCGACACGGCGCTCGGCCACTCAGCAGTGGCTTGTGCCAGGCCACCACCGCCGCCGCCGCCGCCGCCGCCACCGCCGCCGCCGCCGCCGCCGCCGCCGGAGTTGCTGGGCGTCGTGGTGGGCGTGCCATGTACGAGGGCATAGAGCGCAAGCAAGAGGGACGTGTGGCTTTCGCCATCGTCGTCCGTCGATGCGCTAGCCGCGGCATTCACAGCTCGGGCATTCACAGCCGCGGCCGGTGACCACAGGAGCTCCGACCAAAGCGCCGCCGCGGCGCTTGTGTGCTCCTCGTGCTCCTCGTGCTCCTCAGCCGCCCCTCCGAGCGAGAGCGCGGGCGAGAGGGCGACATGGACCGCGAGCTCGAGGAGCTGCACCACGTGGTCCACGCACCGGCTAGGGTCGGTCTCCGCCTCGGCCGAGTGCAGCGCGTGCAGCAGGACCGCTCGGGCGAGGCGCAGCACGCACGGCTGCAGCGGCAGCAGCCGAAGACGCCAAAAGGCCGGGTGCACCGGCGGCGGTGGCGCACGCGCCGCGACGGCGTCGGCCGGTCCGCGTCGCAGTTGAGCTTCAATGCGCTCCGCGGCCGTCTGGTGGTCGTTGCGAGAGAGGTGTGGAAAGGCGAGTGAGTAGTGTTGTGCAGCGAGCCCCTCGCGGAGCTGATAGAGGCCGCTGCTGCCGCCCGCGCCGGCGCCGGTCGCGTCGGTCTTTCTCGTGGCGACCGCGTCGATCGCAGCCGCGAGCTCTGGCGCACTCGGTGGCTCGTCTTCGATCTCTATCGTCGCTTCGACGAGCTCCGAGTGGGTACGAGGCTTGAGCAGCAGCGCGTGCAGTAAGCTCAACTCGAGGGCTGCTCGCTCGTAGGCGCCGCCCGGCGGGCGTGGCGCATGCCTGCTGAGCAGCAGCAGTAGATGTAACGCCTCCTCGAGCATGGCACTCCGCTGGCGCGCGTCGAGAGACAGGCCAGCACGCCATTCATGCCATCCGTGCCATTCGCGCTGCGCCGTCGCCTCGACCGCCTCGGCAGCACCCAGCGGCCAGCGCGCGCCCAGCGCGTGCGCCAGGAGCGCCTGCGGCGTCGGGCAGCCGCTGTGTGCGCCATGGGCGGTCGGCGTCGCGTCGTGTTGGGCGGTCGGCGTCGCATCGTGTTGGGCGGTCGGCGGCGCGTCGGCGACGCAGCACGACTCGATGAGTGCAAAATGGCTAAAGGCGCCAAAGAGCTGGCACACGAGCTGGGTGGGTGCCACGACCGCCGCGCCGAGCTGCACGGCCAGGCGATCAAGGTCGACCATCTGGCGACAGAGGGGGGGTGAGATGGAGACGTAATTCATGACTTGCTCGGCTATGCGCCCGCCGTTGCGCTTCCACAGCCCCGCGTCGATGGCGGCGACGCTGCCGAGCAGCAGCAGCGGCGGCAGCAGCAGAGCCTCTGAGAGCGGGAGCCGGTGCACAAACGCGTCCTCCACGACGGCATCCGCCCCGGCGCCCGGCGCGGCGCCGTCGCCGCCGCTGCTGCCGCCGCCGCCGCTGCGCCCACCGCTGCCGCCGCTCGCCTCATGCATGTCGACGTCGTCACCTCCGTCATCGTCCGGCGCCGCCCTCGTCTCCGTCGTCACCGTCGTCGCCCACGCACTCTGCCGCTTGAGGTAGACGGCGTTGTTCGCCCACTGCCACCAGCTGCTCGGGCTGGATGCCTCGCCTCGGCGCTGTGGGAAATTGGCCTCATCGCTCTCGGCACGCGCGCTGCCGTGAGCATCGCTTGCGTCGTCGTCCCTCGAGGAGCCAGCAGCTCGCTCTGCGTGGGCGGGTGGCAGCTGCATGCGCCCGACGCGCTCGGGCAGCTCTGTGGCCGCCATTTCCCACAGCGCCAAGGCGATGCATCCATGATTCCGAGAGCTGCTGGCGTCGCCTGCACTCAGCTCAGGGCCGCCCGGGACGGCGCCGGCGCGCACCGACGGCCGGTGTACGCAGCTGACAGTTTTGGCTGCGAGAGCGGCGAGCATCGCGTCGAGGGGCGCGCGCCCCACCGCGCCTGGCAGGTGGCACCATCGCTGCGCGAGCGCGGCGATGAAACGGTTGAGGGGTAGGTGGAAGGAGACGGCCGGCATCGGCTGCCCAGCCGGGAGCACGCAGTGCACCAGGATGGGGGCGACGGCGCCCGAGACGGCGCCCGGGGCGGCGCCCGGGGCGGCGCCCGAGCCGGCGCCCGAGGACGTGCGCGCGTGGAGGATACGCGGTGGTGCCACACAAATCAGCCCGGCGTCGGCTGAAGCCCACCCTGCGAGCGTCGCAAGCAGCGGACGCCACGGCAGGCCCATCGCGGCAGCCGCGGTGTTGGAGGGGGCGCTACCCGCCGCCACGGCCGCCGCGCTCGCTTCGTGAGGCGGTCCGTCCGCATCCGCTGCCGCCCCCGACGAGCCACCGATCGGCCCACTACCGATCGGCCCACTCGTCGGGCACTCTTGTAGACCGCCGTTTTGAGCACCGCCATCTTGTGCACCGCCGTCGTCGTCGTCCACGCACGGCTCGCAGGTAGGTGCGCCCTCGGTCGCCCAACTCGGCGCGCCCGCGCCCGCGCCCTCGGGTTCTGCGCGCTCGGGCACGGCGGCGGCGCTCATGGCGGCGAGCGAGACGGGCCGTAGTATGAGCCGAAACACGGAGGAGATGTGCAGCAAGAAGTTGAAGCAGTGGATCCAGTCGTCGTCATGCTCGATCTCGACGTGCACGCCGAGCTGACGCCGCTGCGTGTCGAAGCCCTGCAGAGCAAAGAGCAGATCCGACCAGAGCGCGAGGAGCGCTTCGTGACGAAGCAGGTGGCGCGGCACGGAGCGGATCGCCAGCAGGAAGCGCAGGTCGGTGATGAGTGGCAAGCAACGCTTGAGGACCCTCGTGGTCCACTTTCGATGGTCCGCTTTCGAGGCAGCCTCGCCCGCTTCCGAGGCAGCCTCGCTCGCGAGCGTGAGCTTCTTGAGCAGCTGGCGCAGGAGCGTGAGCATGCGGCCGAGCAGGCCGGCGTACACGAGAGGCTCGACGATCTTGGGCCGGTTGAAGAACTGCGAGATTGGGGCGAGATTGGGGCGAGATTGGGTCGAGATTGGGGGCGAGATTGGGGAGATTGGGGCGAGATTGGGTCGAGATTGGGGGGCGAGATTGGGGGAG
>PJAB01000603.1:0-23207 GCA_002887195.1 Chrysochromulina parva | reverse complement strand
CGCCGCCGCCGCCGCCGCCGCCGCCGCCGCTGCCGCCCCTGCCGCCGCCGCCCCTGCCGCCGCCGCCCCTGCCGCCGCCGCCCTTGCCGCTTCGGGTTCTGAGCGGATCGCGTCGCGACTCGACTACGTCGACGTCCGGGGCGGCCTCAGGGCAGGCGGTGTGGACTCAGAACGCGAGCGCCGCGGTCGGCGCAACGGGCGCTCAATACGGCGCCAACGACGCGTCGGCGCGGGCGGACGCGTCGTTGAGGGCAGCGGCCTTGGGACGGGTGATTGCTGCTCTTGCGGGAGGTGGGAGCCGGAGTCACAACAAGGACGGTGAGCGCAGCCACAGCAGCCACAGCAGCCATCGCAAGCACCGCCGCCACAAGCGGAAACGCTCGTCGTCATCGGCGGACGACGAGTCGGAGGCCTACGAGCGCAACGACGGCGGCAGCATCGAGCCAAGCCGAAAGCAGCGCCGTATCGAGCGGCGCGAGCGCCGCCAGCAGAGGCGTGAGGCACGCGCCGAGGGCCGCAGAGCGAAGCGGCGCTCGTCACGGCGCTCCAAGGATCCCACGCACGCGGGCGATCGAGGTGCCGACGGCAGGGCAGAGCCAGCTGCGCCGGAGGAGGGGCGACGTGACGCAGCGGCAGAGGCACACAGCAGTGTGAATTACAGGAGCGGCTACAGCAAGAGTCGGTCGAGCTCAGCAAGCTGAGGGTGAAGCGCCACTGCCCGGGCTAGTTGTGGCTTATTGCTCCGGGTACGTGTTTCGGAGACACTGGAGGTATTTCTGAGAATTTGCCATTGCAAAATGTACCGAGGTTGTGTATCCCGGCTCCCCCCGGTGTCTTTTTACCGAGGTTGTATTCGACCTGTCGAAACTGTCGAACAAGTAATTTGGGTTCAAGTTTGGCATTTCAGAAGTGCTGGCTGCGAAATCAGAAGAGGGCTCAGGGGCGTGGCTGTGCTTCATCGAGGGAGCCATCAGCCCCATGGCTCCGAAGGCGGTCGCCCCGCCGCGCAAGGGCGTCGTGGCCCCTGCGGGAGGCGGCCAAGATTCGAACCGGGATAAAAAGGGGAAAAAGGGCGCGAAGAGCGGCAGCAAAGAGCGCAAGATGCACTTCACCGTGCCCGAGGGCGTCGCACCGGGCGACATGCTGAGGCTGATGACGCCGCGAGGCGGCGAGGTGGAAGTGGAGGTGCCCAGCGACGCAAAGGTGGGCAAGTCCTTCGCCGTCACCGTGCCCGAGGCTTCCTCGGTGGGTGATAAGCCGAAGCGCGAGGCAGCTCGCGTGTCGGTCACGGTGCCAAAGGGCGCGCTGCCGGGCCAGGTGATCAAGGGCAAGACACCGGGCGGGAAGGAGTTCGACGTGGCGGTGCCGGCGGGAATCAAACCCGGCAAGTCCTTCCTGGTCATGGTCCCACTGGAGGACGATGAAAGCGAACAATCTCCAGAACAATCTCCAGGTTCGCCTGCGCAAGAGGAGGTGCAGGAGGTTCAGGAGCTGAACGCCATGTTCTCGCAGGGCCCGCCCAGCCAACGAAGGACCAGCACTGATTTGCCCCCGTCCCAGATCGACCTGCCCGAGCCGATTGCGGAGGAATCGGCCGACGAAGCGGCGGCGGCAGCGGCGGCAGCGGCGGCGGCGGCGGCGGCGGCCGCCGCAGCTGAGGAGGAGGCAGCGGCGGCGGCCGCGGCTGAGGCGGAGGCAGCCGCGGCCGCTGAGGCGGAGGCGGCGGCCGCTGCCGAGGCGGAGGCTGCGGCGGCGGCCGAGGCGGAGGCTGCCGCGGCGGCCGAGGCGGAGGCGGCAGCGACGGCCGAGGCAGAGGCGGCAGCGGCAGCGGCAGCGGCTGAGGAGGAGGCGGCTGCCGAGGAGGAGCCTGCAGCAGAGGAGGAGCCACCGCCAGAGGAATAGCATGAGCGTCTTTGGGCGACAGGCGGAGCGTGTGGCGTCATGGAACTCGTTTGCATGCGACGTACATGCGACGAGATGCCTCATACTGTGAGCAATCGACATGAGGGTGAGGCATGTTGCGTGTGGCGTGCGTCGGTGCATGTGGGTGTGGCGTCTGCGCGAGGATCGTGTTGAGCTGTCCCGATGCGCGTGTGTCCGAAAAGGGCGGGGCCGGATGTGTGGATCCCCGCTGACATATCGGGCTCGCCAGGCTGCCGTCCCCGCGGCGGGACGGTCACGGCTCGCACGCGCAGGCTCCCGGGGGGCGGCGTGCCGACACTGTGGTGCGTGTTCCTTTTCGGAACCGCGGCCCGCGCGGGCCCTGTAATTTTAGAACCATTGCGAAACAAAAAAAATCGCGCGGCCGTCGGGGAGTTCGTTCGGGGTTCGCGAGATCGCGATCTGGTCGCGTATTATGATTCTGTATGAGACGATCTCGCGTGGGCTCGCCGTGCGCTGCCGCCCCGCGGGTGCGCGGCGGCTGCGGCGGCCCGGCCCCCGTGGCGCGTTGGCGTTAGACCTTAGCGACGAGACGCGCCGCTCTCCGCGTGTACTTCGCGTGGCGTCGCCAGAGGCAAAGTATCGCGACGCGCTGTCGTTCGTAGCACTTAGACCGTGGGACGACGGGGCCGTCAGACGTTAATCCGCCTAGGACCGGCGCCACACAAATTAGGACCGGCGCCACACAAATTCGTATCGATGTGCCACTTCGACTGCCTGCCCCGGATCCAGGTCGAAGAGGAGATAGGGGCGTGGTGCCACGGCGCGGCGTGAGATGCGCACGTTGAAGCCAAACCAGCCGCTGCGCCGTGCTGCCTCATCGCGCCACAGTGTGTGGAGCACCACCAGGTTCCATCCCTGAGCCGCCGGCAGCACGACTGTAAAACGGCCGTCCCAGGTGTGGTTCACATGGAAGTTGGCTGATGCTACCTCGTTCTCGCCAAGACGGCGGTTGACGCGGATGCGCGAGAGTCCAAGGTGACCTGCAGGGCGTAAGAGCATGTCGGCGATGCGCGCCATTGGAGTGGCCCAAGCAGCAGGCGCCATGGCGGGCGCAAGCTTCGCCCGTGCCGCCCGTGATGCCGTTGCGTTGGTAGGCACGGCGTGGTCCTGGAACGTTGCGCTGCCAGGCACCCAAAAGGAGACCGCAAATCCCGGCCCGGTAGCCGGTCCGCGCAGCATATTGAATCCGTGCCCGCTCGCGTATGGCATGCGTAGCGCCGTCTGGCCGGTGTTGGTGAGGCGTAGATCGACGCACAAGGCTGGCCATTTGCCCGGCTGACCACACGCCGAGACTTTTCGCCTCGTGGTCAAGCCCCAACGTGCGTGCTCGACCGCATGCTGCAGCACTACGCCTGTGCCATTTTCCAGCCGCTGCACGCGCCAGCGCGGCGGCGCCTCTGGGAATTCGTACGGCCACGTAAAGTTGTATGCAAACCCGTCCGTCCGCGGCTTTGCGGGTCGCACGAGTCTTCCGACGCCCAGCTTCAGGAACGTGCCACCCGGCCCTGCGTTGCCGTAACCGAACACGCCATTGCTGGCAACTGGTTCGCCACTAACGCGACAAAAGGCGCCGTGCACGCCGCAACCAAATTCGGAGGCAAGGCCAATGACGTGATCTGTGGCGAGCGGTCGATGCGGTCGTGGGCGCACGGAGGTGCAGAGGGTCACGGTCTTGTTGCCACCACTGTTGGGCACGTCGAGGACGATGTGGCCAACCATGGATCCCCAATCAAATCGCGAGCTGCGGTAGTAGCCGCGATGGGCGTCGGGCAGAAAGACGGTGGCGCTCAGCCCGCCGCCAGTGATGGTTGCGTTCGGCGACGACGGCAATCGAGCAATCTGCCATCGCCGCAACTGCGCAGCTGTGAGGTTCATGAACCTCACAGCCGACGACGCCTCGCCTATGCTTGGGGCATCGCTGCGGGATTGCATGAAAACTGTGTGAAGTCGCTCTCATGCTGGTGCCCTATTTCCTGGGAGAGCCCAGCATACAAAGTACCTCGAGTGTGAAGAGTCAAGTGATCATGAAGCGGCATTGCACGAGCGTCAAACAGCGTGCTGTGGGGAAAGAGAGGTGTTTACTCGACAGACCGGGTGCGCGCGCCCGCGTGTTCCGTGTGCCCCGTGTGTGTCCCGGCTACCGGGGGCGTCCGCGTGTCCCGTGTGTCCCGTGCGCGTCCCGGCTCCCCCCGGTGTCTTTTTACCGGTGTCCCGGCTCCACCCGGTGTCTTTTTACCGGTGAGGATAAGTTCGACTCCGAAAGGGAAAAGCCGATGAGATGTACGGCAACTTGTGCGGCTTTCGGCGAGCCGCTCTGCGGCTCTGAGGTGTTGAGCGCGTGCGTCAGTGAGGAGCGCGTGCGTCAATGCGGAGCCACACTCGCTGATGAGATCACGGTTCGTGTGGCCACCTTCGCCCTGACCTTCGTCCTCATTGCCATTGGCATAGATCTATGCCGCAGTTACAAGGAGCGCTGGAAGAAGTTCTCAACGGGATACTTCCGCGTGATCGACACAGACAACACGGATACTGTCGATGAGAACGAGTTGTACATAGCCGTCCTTGAGCTCCATCATCGGCTTCCCAGCTGGCTTTATGTGAAGCCGCCCGAAAGGATCGATGTGCAAATCATGTTCCACATGCTGGACAAGGACGGGTCGGGGCTGATTGACTTACACGAGTTCGACGAGATGCTGATGGCGATGGCGATGGCAACCGCTGCTCGATGCCTCGTAATAAACGCGCTCAGGGCCGTGATCGCCTACGTGATCTACTCGATGCGCATTCTCGAAACGCTTGGCGCGCTGCCGGCCTGGGTGCAGTGCTTCGGGCTCACGATTCAGGATACGCTGGGCATCCGCGCGGATGCCCCCCTTAAATTCCTCCTCTACTTCTTCTTATCAAAGCGGCTTGCCCTCCCGATTGCGAGCAATCTCATCCATTCAAGTACCTTCATGTACATTCAGCAGAAACCAGTGCTCCAGGGCTCGCGTGACATCGACAGCATCAGGCCCGACAACATCCGCAAGCGCCTGCTACGTTCGCAAGCTGTTGCAACGATCATCAAGATCTTGAAACGGTCGCAGCGATCGTTGCAATATCGTACACAAGAACCGTCAGCAAGCGCGAGGTCGCTCTTAGGAGATGACGCGCACGCCAGCGCAGGAGCGGATCCGGGACGCGAACGGCGTCGGGCGTCTCCCCGCCCCGCCCTCCGCTCTCGGCGGGCGGAACGTCTCTGAATGAAGCGTGGTTCGTCTAGTGTTAGTCTATAGTCCCTGAGGTATCCCTGAGGAAAAACAGCCGACGAAAAGGACCTGCGGCCGCGCGCCCCGCCGGCGCCGGCCGGGCCCCCGCGGGGGGCGCGGGCACCGCACGGGGAGCGCCACGCCACTAACGTCCACACAGCGAACGCACAGGCGGACACGGCGCACGGGGGACCGCGAACCCGCCGTGCCTTTTTCGCACACGGAACAAGTCAAACCGAAAAAAAGAACGCTACTCACCTGTGGTGCGGTGGCAAGAGCAGCGAGCGCCGAGAGTCGCGAGTCCCTGAGCGCGCATCGCGATCGGATACGATTCACCTATCTCCTTTCTCGTGGAAAGGTGGAATCCGACGATGGCCGCCGTCAACAAAGGTTCACCGTCGGTGCGCCTCGAACGATCTCGAATTGGTTGGCATTCATATTTCGTAGCGCTAGCGGTTGCGCTGCCATGCTTCAGGCATGTGGTCGAGGTCGGTGCCCTTGATCGGCTGCGAGCAGAACGGGCACGGTCGTCGCAGCTGGAGGAGCGCTTGCGTGCACCCCGCGCAGGTGATGTTGTGGCCGCAAGGGAAGAGGGTGATCTGTGCAGGGGCGTCCATGCAGATGACACAGCTCTCGTCGTTGGCCGAGCTGTCGAGATTGTCGGACAAGCCGAGCGCCTCCGCGCCGCGCCGGTGACCGCGCACGCCACCGCCCTTGCCGCCCCCTGCAAGAGCCGTGCCGGTGCCGGCCGCCACCGTCCCGCCGCTTGAGGCAGCGCGCGTGCCGCCGGCCGACGGCGCGGCCGACTGCCCTTGCCAGTGTGCCGCCGCTCCAGCGACGTAATCGCTGAGGTGGGCACCGCTGCCGCTGCCGCTGCCGCTGGCCCCGCCGCCGCCGCCGCCGCCGCCGCCGCCGCCAACGGCACCCGCGGCGCCCGCTTGCGCCGTGACGGCAGCGGGCGAGGCGACGACGGCGGCGCCTCCCTGGCGGCAGAAGCGCTGTTGATGGCCGAGCTGGCCGCAGCCCAAGCAAAAGAAGACGCGGCATCCACGCTTGCCGCACTGGTAGCTGCCCGCCTTGTTGACAGCACCGCACTTGCACCGCCAGTCCTGCTTCGGATTCTGTGCCGGCCGCCGGCCCTCATCGGCGGCGGCACCGCTGGCTGTCGGCGTCGGCGCGCTGCCTCCGAGACCACTTGCCGAGGGGAGCAACTGCGAGCGAGCTGCGGGCGGCGCCGTGGCCTGGGAAGCCGCCGCCGCCGCCGCCGCCGCCGCCGCCGCCGCAGCAGCAGCAGCAGCAGCAGCGGCGGCGGCAGGGGCGGCGGCGGCGTTCGACGAAGACGTCGAGGCGGCGACGCCACCGGCGGGCGCGGTGGCGGCACCGGCGGGCGCGCCGCTAGCGCCCACCCCCGCGTTCGAGTGCTGCGCGCGACGGCAGAAGCGTTGCTGATGGCCGAGCACACCGCATCCGAGGCAGAAATAGCAGTGGCACGATCGCGACGCGCACAGGTGCGTGCCTGCCTTGTTGAGCGTCCCACACTTGCATCGCCAGTCCTTGGTAGGATCTTGAGCACTCACGTCGTCTCGGGCGCCGCCGGTGGCGGCGACGGGCGCAGTGGCGGGGCGCGCGTCAGGGCGCTTGGCCGCGCCGCCGCCACTGGCCGCCGCCGAGCCCGACGCCGAGGCGACACCTCCCACTGCCACCGCCGCTGAGCTCGCCGCCGCCGCCGCGCTGCTGCCGTTGCTGCCGCTGCTGCCGTTGCTGCCGCTGCTGCCGTTGCGTGGGGCACCGAGAGGCACGGACGATGTCAGGCCCAGCCCAGGCCCCCTGCCACCCGGCGCGCCGCGGCTGACGGCGGCGGCGGCAGTGGTAGCCGGAGCGGCGGCGGCGGTGGAGGCCAAGGGTGCGCCAGATGCCGCCGGCCACACAGGTGGACGCCCCGCGCTGCTGCCGGGAGCGGTTGAGGACAGCGCGCCAGCGGGCATCGATTGAGCACGCGTCGTTCCGGGCATCGACTGGGCACGCGCGGGCGCCATCGGCAATGGCGTGCCGGCGAGTTCATCCACCGGAGCGCTTTGGAGAGAGTCGAGATTGTTCGAGATCGGTCGAGATTGGTCGAGAATCGGATCTCGATTCGAATGGAGGGCGGCAAGGCCCGGGAGCTCAGGGCGTGCGAGCAACACTCCCATGGCCTCGCGGCTGTGATGGCGGGCGGGCGGAGCAGGCATCTCTACGGGGAGTGACGAGGGAAGGAAGAGATCATCGGGCATCGGGTTCGCCCAAAGGTCGCCGATCATGTCTTCCGCGAGTAGCTGCGTCATCGCCTCGAAGCCATCCTCGAGATCGTCGTGCCGCGTGCCGCCGCCGCCGCCGCCGAGGCCTCTGCCACCGCCGCCGAGGCTGCTGTCGCACAGGCCTGCAGGGGGCAGGCGCGATAGCGGCACTTGCGACGAGGCCGCCGACGGCTGCGGCGGCGCAAGGCCGAGAGCTCGCATGGGATCAACGGCATCGAAGTCGATCTTTGATGCGAGCCCTTGCCCGTGATCTCGCGCGAGAGCGGCGTAGGGATCCGAGCGCGCCGCCGTGGCAGCGGGCTGAGCGGTGCTACTGCCGCTGCCGCGCCCTCCGCGGCCTAGCAGTGTCGACGGCAGCGCAGCCGCAGCCGGCAGTGGGAGGCCACCGAGGCTTGCGGCGCCGCCCAATGTGGCAGGGACGGCGTGCGAGGCCGTCGAAGGCCCTGGCACGGCCGGCGCCGAACTGCTTTGGCCGCTGAGGAGGGAAGGGACGCCGCGAGACCCGGGTGCGCTACTGTTGCCAAATCCACCCCACATTCCCGCCCCCGATGCCGCCGCCGGTGCCGCCGCCGGTGCCGCCGCCGGTGCCGCCGCCGGTGCCGCCGCCCGCCACGCCCCACCGGACACAGGCGGCCCCGGCGCCGGCGCTGCCACTGCCCCGCGCCCAACTCCTCGGGCCAGACCGTCCGCCGAGCGGCTGGCGGCCATCACAGCGGCGGCGGGGGGGGCGGGATTCCGGGTCGGCGCCACAGGCAGACCAGCCGCAAGAGGCCTTGCCACCCCGCCGCCGGCCGCTGCGCCGCCTGCGCGTCCTCCGATTGTGGCTGCCGCCGCGGGGGTGGGGGCGGGGGTGTTGGGGGCGTTGGGGGCGGCGGTGACGGCGGTGACGGCGGTGACTGCGGGGGCAGGGGCAGGGGCAGGGGCAGGGACGGGGGCGGGGACAACCTGGCGGCCATTCACTGGTGCCGCCGCCTGTCGTGCGCCGCGTACCGCCGCCGCCGTGACAGGCGACAGCTCTGGAGGTACCGTGGAGCTTCGAGTGTCCGGCGGCGCCGCACCAGCCCTTGTAGCTGCACCTCCCTCCGCACCCCCACCGCTCAACTTGGCCATACCCGCACGTGTGCCCATACGTGACTGGGCGGCCGCCAGCGGCAGCGGCTGCGTGCTGCGCTGCGCCCGCTCGGTGTCCTCCGCGAGCGCAGCCGCGGCGCGCGCATCCGCATCCAGACGCGCGGCGGCATCGGCACGGGCGGCGGCTCGTTGGGCGCGTGAAGCCCGGAGGCTCGACGTCATCGCCTCCTCGAGAGAGGCATCAAGGGAGGCATCGGACTGATCGCTCTGGCGTTCGTCGCGACGGCCGCGGCGAGCGGTCGCGGCGGGTGTCACGACAGGAGCACACATCGGTGCGTGCTGCATTACCTCTTCACCGAGGTCTTCGTCGTTTGTGTCCGCCGCATCGTCCTCCTCCTCGCCATCCTTCTCCTCGAATGTATACTCGTCATTGTACTCGACCGTCGCATTGCCATCCTCGTCCTCGTCCTCGTCGGTGTCCTCCTCCTCCTCATCGTCGTCGTCGCTGTCGTCGCTGTCGTCGCTGTCGTCGCTGTCGTCGCTGTCGTCGTCGTCGTCGTCGTCGTCGTCATCGTCGTCGTCGTCCTCGTCCTCGTCCTCGTCCGCATCGCCAATCCTCACGTTGATCGATTGTGCACGGGCCACCGCCGCCGCCCACGCCGCCTCCTCTGCACGCCGCACGCGCGCCGTCTCCGCCTCCGCCGCCTCCTCGGCTGCTTTGCCCTCGAGATACGCCAACGCAGCGTCCACCGTCTTGGCCGCTGCGCCCACCCGCACATTGGTCGTGTCCGTGAGCTTGAGGTCGATCTGGCGTGGCTCGAGAGCGCCCCCGCCAGATATTCGAAGCATTCCAACCAGCGCATTGGTCGCATCGGTCGCGGCACGAGATACCTCACCGCCTGAGAGCCCACGGTAGCTCACGAGGGCGTCGACTAGCCGCTGCGTCTGCGTCGCATCCAGCGACGTCGCTGCCTGCTGCTGCTGCTGCCCCTCCTTGGCGCCGCCCTTACCGCTCCCCTTGACAGTCGCTGGCGTCATCGCCCCGCTCTTGGCAGCCGCGCTCTGCTGAGCCTTGGCGGTTTTTTGGGCCCCTTCATTCGCATGGCAAATGGCCGAACGCCACATGCCTAGAGCGCCGTCGCCGTCGAGTAAGGCGCTCACCTTGTCTTCGACCGTCCCATCAGCTACCACGAGCAAACGAACCGGTGCATTTCGCACCGGCGGCTGACTGCGATAGGCGATGCCGTGAGCGGCACGGCGAGAGGCAGCAACAGTGGGCGCGCGCGCGGCGGCGGCGGCTTGCGCGGGCCCTGCGCCGCCCTTAGCGGCTTTTGACGATTTGGCGGAGGCGGGGGGCGGCGCGGCCGACGCAGCGGACTCATGCTCGATGCCGACGCCGAGGCGATACCGGTACCGACCCTCTGCTGGAGCGAGCGTCGCTGGACCTGCGATCTCCCCTGCGATCTCCTCGCCAGCGATCGTGTCGCCGCTCAGAATGGCGGCCGCGGCGGCCACCGCGGCGGCCGAGGCCCCCGACGCCCTCGCCTCCTGCGCCAGCACCTCCGAGACCACTGGAGTACGGCGCCCATTACGGCGCTTGGGCGGTGGCGGCTGCACGATGGCTGCCGCGGCAGAGGAGGCATCGGCGTGGGCACATCCTGCCACCGACCTCGGCATGGGCGTGGGCGCCGGCGTGAGCTCACGCCACGCCGCCGGCTGGATCCATGCCGTAGCCTGCCCTGTGAACACCTTCATTCGACCTTCCCTGATATTGCAGGGCACGGCTTGCTCTGCGAACGTCATCGACCTTTCGATCTGGCTCCACGTGCCAGCCACCTGCTTGGGCATTATGAGTACCAAACGCCCCTCGGACGGCACTGCAAATGCACGCGCGGTGCTCGGCACGATCGGAAGAAAGACGTGCAGGCAGACGCAGTAGGAGGCATCAGGCGCGGCGACGATGGCGCAGGAATCCACCAGTCGGATGTGGAAGGCGTGAGGGTCTTGGCGCCGCAGCGGCGCGCCCTTAAGAGACACAAGGACGTGCGTCCTCGTCTGTGACCACACATGCTCCACGAGCTCACCCGCCGCCTTCGCCATCGCCATGCTGGTCGCCATCGCCTCCATGGCCGCCATGGCCTGGCCGGCGGCTGGGGCAGCGCCCAGGGGAAGCGCTGGCGTCGGTGGCGGTGGCGGCCAGTCGGCAGCCAATTTGGCAAAAGCGGGCATCGAGCCTCCCGGCAAAAACACGCCGGGGTCGGAGCTATTAGCACCCTCGCCATCAGCACCCTCGCCATCAGCACCCTCGCCATCAGCATCCTCGCCATCAGCACCCTCGCCATCAGCAACCCCGCCATCAGCAATCCCGCCATCAGCAATTTCGCCTCTCTCGTGGCCCCCAAAGTCAGCGGGCAAGTTTTGGTCAGCGCCGGGCGCCGACCGGCTTCCTACCAGGCCAGCGCTGCTCCCCATGATCACCTCGTACGCGCGGTCCATCGCGCGGGCCGCAATCCGCTTCGCTGCCAGCGCTACCGACGATGCCGCGGCAGGTAGGATCGCCCCTGCAGCGGTGGGCGCGCTGCTTACCTCTTCAGCCGTCGCCCCGGCGGCCTTTGGCTTCAGTAACGGCCGCTGCCGCTTGGGTGCAGGCTCGAGCGCGCCCCTTTCCTTCTCCGAAGGCCCCGCACGCGCTGGCGCCGGCACAGCCGCAGCCGCCTCGATGGCAGCACTGAGCTGATCGCTGGGCACCGCCGCGGCCGCCGAGATGATGGCGATGGCGTCAGCGGAGAGGTGGGAGCGTCGTCGCAAGCCTTCAGCCTCCTCCTCCTCCTCCTCCTCCTCCTCCTCCTCCTCCTCCCCCTCCTGCTCCTCCGCCTCCTCCTCCTCCTCCTCCTCACCGTCGTCGTTCTCGTCGTCATCGTCGTCATCGTCATCGTCGTCATCGTCATCGTCATCGTCATCGTCATCGTTGTCATCGTCGTCGTCGTCGTCGTCGTCGTCGTCGTCGTCGTCGTCGTCGTCATCGTCGTCGTTGTCGACGGTGCGGCCGCCACCCCCACCCCCTCCGCCGCCGCTGCTACCGCCGCCGGCGCCGCCAGCGCCCCGACTGCTCTCATTCCCAGCCCCCCGACTGCTCTCGGGGCTCGCCGCTGCGCCGGATTCGACAGAGGCAGCGCCGCCGTGAAAACCACCTGCGCCACCACCTGCACCATCGCCTCCACCGCCTCCACCGCCTCCACCGCCTCTACCGCTTCCACCTCCACCACCGCCTCCACCACTGTCGCCGCCGCCGCTACCTTTGGCCATCTTCACATACAGCCGCTTCACATCGCCAACCGTCACGTGCGCCCACCGCTGCTCGTCCTGCTTGAGCAGCTCCGCATGGAGCTGCTTGGCAACGAGGCCGGGCTGTGCCATGTTGATCTTGACCATGGCATCGAGCAGTGCATGATCAATGCCCTGGCTGGCAAGGCCAGCGGCGCCGCATTTGGCGGCCATGGCCATGGCGATAGTGTGGGGGACTTGCGAAGGCGAGGCCGGTGGAGGCATGATTTGGAACTGCTGGCCGGCGATGAGGCCATGGGGGATAGTGACCTGCACCAGACCCGTAGGCGTTGGGATGCCCGAGAGCGTCATGCCGCCCTTCATGCCCGCGGGCACGGTGACGGTCAATGTCTGCGGCGGTAACGGGTTCAATGGCTTCGGAGGCACAGCCGCCGCCGAGTCCCCACCGGTCAGGCACGGGCGAGGGTGCGAGTCACGGGCGAGGGTGCGCAGGCAAGTATCAACCTTGTCCGTTAACCCCCTCCCCTTGAGCTCATTCTCGAGGCCCAGATGCCGTGCACTCTTCTCGACTACCTGGAACAGTTTCATCTCCGCACCTATGCCGAGATACCGCCGCAGCCGCTCGACCTTGAGGTGGATGACTTCCTCACCCGCTAGGGGTAGCCGCGGGTCGCCCTGTGGCTCCTGTCGAGCTGACTCCGCAGTGGCTCCGGCTGTGGATCCGCTCCTGAGGGCCGCGCGCTCCCGAATCACCTTCGTGAGCATCGCCTCATTCTCCTCGGTGAGGGCTATGTCTAACGGGCCAAGGCCCTGGGTTGCGCCGGGCTCTTCCGGGCTCTTTTCCCTCCACCGAAGCTCCCTCCTGGCCGCTGCCTCCGCTGCCTCCGCTCCCGTCGCCCCTCCTCCGCACGCCTCCTCCAGGCGCGCCAACTCGCCCGCTGGCGCGCTGGCCGCCGCAGCGGCCAGCGCAGTGGGCGCGGCGAGGGCGGCGGCGGCGGCGACGGCGGCGGCGGCGGCGGCGGCGGCAGCGTACGTTCCATCACCACCCGCGCCGGCGCCGGTGCCGCGACGCTCGCTCTCGCTCGAGGGCAGCGGCACATGGCAAGGGAGCCGGCGCGGCGCGACGCGAGGCCCACCAAAGAGTTTCGGGTTGAGCTTCGGGGGCGGCAGCGCGAGCAGCGGCGGCGAGGCTGACGACGCGCACGCGTCGGCGCGCTCGCCGACGCCGAGGCTCGCCACACTGAGGTTGGCCTCACGAACGGCCAACGGGACGGCCATCTGGTGCATCATCTCCTGCAGATCGCCAGTTCGGAGTCCGTGTTTGGAAGCGAAGCGCTCGAGAAAGGCCCGCAGGTCCTCCTCGGTCGCCGGCGGCCGTCCTTGCTCACCGTACTCGTCGATGACGGTCGAGAGGAGGGTTTCCCACAGGTTCGCGTCGACGCCGGAGACCGCCCCCTCAACTTTCTCCGTGCCGGCCTGGTCGGCCTCCAGACTGTCGCGGAGGTTACGGCCTGTGGCGCGCACGTCGTCCTCATCAAGATCCACGGACGACGCGCGCACGACGGCCGGTGAGACGACCAATGGCGGCGGCGATGCCGACGACGCCGGCATCGGCGTCAGCTCGACAATCGCGTCGGCCTTGGGGGGGGCAGCGGGGCAGCCGTTTGCGTCCTTTTCGGCGGCGACCGTCGCCTTAAGAATTTCTTTCTTTTCAGCCGCCGTGAGCGTCGACACGGTCTTCTTCTTACCGGCACGGCCCTCGGCGGCGGCGGCGGCGGCGGCGGTGGGCTCATCAAGACTCTTGGCTTTGCGCTTGGCCACGGCCTTATCAAGCACAGCCACCGTCTCCATCCATCCCTCATCCCTAAAATGGGAGGCGAGCGCGGCCGCATGGCACGAGGCACGCCTGATCTGCAGGGAGAGGGACTTATAGTTCTTGAACTGGCTCAGAAAGCCCGTGGGAAGGGCCGCGAGCGGATCGGCTCCCTTGTTCAGGAGCAGTGACACGCACGGCTCGTGCGCATACTCGGCTGCCAGGTGGAGCGGCGTCCGAGGGTCCACATTCAGTGACAGGTGCGCCTCGACGTCGGCCTTGGCAGAGAGAAGCAGCGAGACTGCCTCCGCATGCCCCTTCTCCGCCGCCGTGTGCAACGGCGTCCCCTCATCGCGCACACGCTTCCCAATGAGCGTCGGGTCATACGAGAGCATCAGCGCGCACCCGGGCGCATCGCCTGCCCCCGCGGCCAGGTGTAGCGGCAGCACTTGGTCCTTGTTGCGCACGCGCAGGCAGCGCGGTCCGTCCTCGGCATCGAGGAGCAATCTGAGCACGTGCTCGCGAGCCTCAGCGGCTGCAAAGTGAACGGCGCTGTTGCCGTGCGCGTCGAGAGTTGACGGGCGCGCTCCCGCTTCGAGTAGAGCGGCTGCCGAGGCGGCGTGCCCCATCGCGCTCGCAATGTGAAGTGCAGTGCGCCCCTCGTTGTCGGCACCCTCGGGGTCGGCGCGTGCGTCCAGTAGCACGCGGACCAAACCGACCGCATCCGCGCACGCTGCGTACGCGAGCGGTGCATGCTGGAAGCAGTCACACACGGACGCCGAGAGAGCCGGCTCTCCGCGCGTGAGGCCGAGCCGGAGCACATAGGCGAGAAGCGGTGCGGATCCGGAGTAGACGGCGAGGTGGACCAGCGAGGCCTGGTAAGGCATGGCACGCACAACCTGTGGGGAGATGGAGAGCGCACGAGCGCGGGTGCCGCACGACAAGGGCTCGCGGTCAGCGGGAAGGAATGTGCGCAGAGGCAGGGAGGGCAGGGAAGATGCGGGAAGGCATAGAGGGTGAGCGCAGGGCGGGGGGTGGGGACACCGCCGTCGCGGGCCAACGGAGTGCACTCTCACCAATTGGGAAGGCTCCGTGCGCACGATCCCATCCAAATGAATCAAGGCCGCTGCGATGCCCTCGCCCTCACCCTCGGCGGTGCCGACGGAGGCGTGCGTGGGCGACCAGCCCTTGGAGAGCACCTCGTACAGCGCCTTCGAGCGCCAGCCCCGCATCACTGCGTAGTAGCCGAGTGGCAACGAAAAATCCCATGTCGATCGAGAGCGCGGCGCGCAGCTCGTCCACGGCGTGACGACTCGCATCCCGTGGGGTGCGCCGTGCTCAAGCAGGCTGAGCACGGCGCGCGGCAGGTCGTACTGCACCGCCCACGCGAGTTCGTCGCGCACCTTGGCCAACGGCAGCGCATGCGCACCCGCCCCGTCATCGCGCGTCATCAGGTACGCGATGCACTCGACAAACTCGCGCTTAACCGCAATGTGCAGCGGGTGCACGCCGTATCGGTTGGCGGCGTTGATGTCGGCCTTGCAGGACACGAGGTAGTCGACGAGCTCAATGTAGCCACCCGCGAGCGAGTGGTGCAGCGGTGTGCCCCCGCAGCCATGCTGCCTGTTGTCGGGGAGCGCGCCCTTGGCCACGAGGATCTTGGCAATGATCAGCCGCGCCTTTTGGCAGTTTGCCGACTCGCGGTCGCCGACGGCGACCTCGTGCAGGCCGCAGTCGAGCTCGCGCTGCTTGGCACCTGCCAACATGGAGTGGAGCAACAAAATGTGCCGTCGTCGGACGAGTGTGCAATCGCATGCTAGCCGAACGAGGCGCGATGCGGGCATTCGAGATGCGATGCGGGCATTCGAGACGCGCGCACCTTTAGCAACGAGTGCCCCAACGCTGTGCACGTCTAGGCGCTGCACCGCTTGGATGAGAGGAGAGACGCATAGGTCTTCCATGGCGGCCCTCCTTTTCTCATTGTGAATGAGGGGTTAACGCCAAGCGTCAGCTCAAGCAAGATCGACTCACCATAAGCACGAGGCCGCAGTCTAGAGCTGAAAGGAGTAGTGCATCCGTGCCGTGAGGGGGGTTTGACGTTTGACGTTTCTCGTATCTCGCGACTCGACGAATTTGCTCTCATCTCCGCGCTCCTCGACACAAAATGGCTATCGGTCTCTTCAGTCTCCTCACCCTCACCTTGTGCGCGTCAGCATCGGCCGAGTGAGTTTTCTAACGCACGCCGCACTGCATACATCGACGGCAGCCGCCTCGCACTTCGAAGAGTTGCCCCTTGCATTAGCCTCGTCTGCCCCGCCCACCCACTGAGCGCCTAACCCATGTCGCTCCCTTTTCACAGGCTCGCCACTCCGGCGACGTCGCTCCCCGTGCTGAAGCTTCGCGGCGGCGCCCGCCCCGCAAGTGCGTTGGTCGCGGCAAAGCCAGTGGCAAAGCCGGTGGAAGCTAAGGGCACCGGCATCGACGTCGGCCTCCTGCTGTGCTTCGCGGGCTGGTACCTGGGCAACTACTACTACACACTGAACAACAAGTACGCGCTCAACGCGGCGGGTGGCGCCACGGGTTTCCCGATCACGATTGGCTTCCTGCAGATGTGCATCGGTTCGCTCTATGCGCTCTTCCTCTGGCTCGCCCCGGACGCGCGCCCTCTGCCCACTGTGACCTTCAATGACCTTGCCAAGATCGTGCCGGTGGCGACCTGCTCGGCGGGTGCGCACTTGTCTTCCATCATCTCCATGAACCTCGGCGCCGTCTCTTTCTCACAGATCGTCAAGGCCGCTGAGCCCGCCTTTGCCGCGCTGCTTGGTGTCACGATGTACGCGAAGGCCCCGTCCACATCTGCACCCGCCCAAGTGAAGTGCGGTAGTTGTTGTGAGGGTTGCCCTCTGATAGCCCATGCGCTGACGAACGCGATGGCTGTGTTACCGTGTGTGCGTGCAGGTACGGCAAGAGCATCTCCAAGGCCAAGTGGCTGTGCCTGATCCCTGTGATCGGCGGCGTGTGCCTCGCGTCGATCAAGGAGCTCGACTTCTCGGTGGTCGCTCTGATCGCCGCGTGCGTCGCCAACGTCTTCGCTGCCTTCCGCGCGAATGAGAACAAGAAGGTGATGGACACGCCCGGGCTGAATGACCGCATCGGCTCGACGGGCAACCAGTTCGCCATCTCGACGCTCCTCGGCGCGCTCTCGCTCCTTCCGGTCTGGCTGATGACGGAGGCGAGCAGATTTGGCAAGTTCCTCGAGATTTTTAAGTCGAGTGCCGTGCTCCGCAACAATTTGATCACGTCGGGGCTCTACTTCTACCTGTACAATGAGCTATCGACGATCACGATCAAGAAGACGAGCGCGACCACCCAGTCGGTGGCCAACACGGCCAAGCGCGTCATCGTCATCGTGGGCGTCGCCCTTGCTCTAGGCGAGTCGCTGGAGCCCATTAAGCTGCTCGGATGCTCCATTGGCATTGGCGGCGTGCTGCTCTACTCGCTCGTCAAGTAAGAGTGCGTTGGCCCGCACCCCGCGCCCGCCAAAGGGCGACGGAACGTGCCCTGATGGTCGGGGAACAGGAGCTTGTATGCAAGAGAAAGGGGCCGACCGTGCACGAATGATTCGTGATGCATGGATGCATTCGGGATGGCCAGTTCTCATACAACCAGAAACGCTTCCGACATGTGGGCTTGCACATACCCCCGGGGTATAAGAGGCCGGGGGCGGCGCGCGCGCTGATGCCCCGGCCGGCCGTGATCCCTCACCCTGTCCCTGACCTTGGTGTATGCACCGCGATGAAACGTCAAAGGTACGTTGCGAGTTGCGTCGCGCCGTGGACCCGTGAGTTACTTTGTTTCTGGACCCCAGTTTGTTTATGATTTGTTTCCGGTGGAAAGTAGATGGCCAAGCCTTTTGTTCGTAGGCTTCTTCGTTCTTGTGCACCGTTCTGCTTGGTCCTTGGAACCGCGCTTGTCGGCTCACGACGCCGAGAGCCCGAGACAAAATCCGCGGACCTCTTCGCTTCCTCTTCGCCTGACGACGAGTCGTGCACCCGTACCGCGCTACCGGTACCGCGCTACGGCGATCAGGGCCGCGGCCGCCTACTCACGAATACATTTTCACATCGCAGACATCACAGACCGAGACATTCCGTCACGGACCTCGCATTTCGCTCGTGAGTCCACGCTCGTTCAGGCCTCGGACCTCGCCGGCTGCTGTGAGAGCCACTGCGACAACCACGATGCTTCCCACACGCGCGGGGCGTTGAGGTCCTCGATCGTTGCTTTGGCGACCTTGTCGAACCAGCGCTTCGCCTGCTTGAGGTCCTTGGGGATGGCGTTGAAGCCGTTGGCGTACGAATCTCCCAGGTTGAAGCACGCGCATTGACTGCCGAGCATTGCCGCCTCGCACAGCAGCGTCATGCCGTGCGCCGTGTTCTGCTTCACGCCCTCCCCATTCAGGTAGCAGCGGCCGAGCTCACTCGTGCCCGCAGCGCAGCCCGCCTCGTGCGACTTCTGGATCCACTCGAACGCCATCACGCTGTCCTTGGGCAGGCCCTTTTCGCCGTTCCCGTACCAGTGCCCAAGCGCGTGCATCGCCCAGCCGTCGCCCGCCTCGGCCTGCCGCCGCATCGCCCGCACCTCACTGTCCTCTTCCTTGGTTGCCTTGACCGCCTTCGCAAAGGAGGAGAAGAGTTCTTTCTCTTCCTCCTCGAGCTGCTTCTTCATCGCCTGCGCAAACACACTGACGAGTATGCTGTCGCTCTTCGTGCTGGTGCTGCTGCTGCCATCTGTCGGCGCCGACTTGGCCTCGACGGTGTCCACGTTGAGCAAGGCCTCGACCTCGCTGACGGCTTTCTTAGTGCTCGGCGAGCTCCATTTGAAGGAGTCGCCCCGGCCGACCTGTGTCGCGCTGCGAATCGTGGTAATGCGTACAGTGGTTGCCCAATCTGACCCCGCCTCGCGCGTCCTGTCCACAATAGCCTTTCCTAGGGTGCGTACTCGGTTCCGAGGGCTCGCGTTGGCAGACGACTCGATGGACGTGTCGCACAAGAGTGAGGGCGCCCACACCTCTGCGGAGCGATCGCAGAGGACGATGCTGCTCTGGCGCGCGAAGTTCGCAGAAGGGGTGCGCGGAAGCGCGGAGCCCATGAGCGCGAGGTGCGCGAGCGGAAGGAAGAGCATCGGACTGCTTCGATGACGACTTCTTGTGCGCAATCGGACATTCTTTTACGTTCTTCTCAGGAATCTCGTGAAATCTCAAGTGTGCCCCTCTTTTTTTGAATGTTCAGCTGCATCGGAAGCCAACCTGCCTGTACTGAAAAGCAAGTGATGAATCAGCAGTCGTGCGACGGGCGTCGTTCGAGGTTGATCGACATCGACACATCGTCGCCCGCCACTCGCCCTGATCGTCGCATTTGAAGGCAAGGAGGGCGCGCGACGAGTCGCTCTCTTGCAACCTCGGCGGTTCCCATCATCCATCCCGAGCAGAAAGCTAACGTGCAAAAGCGCCGTTTCGAGCGCTTACGCCGAAAAATGCTTTCTTCCGATCACGCCCGTGCGGCCTACGCGAGCGCGCGCGACGCCGTCGCGACCCAGGCCGAGATCGATCGCTGCCAGCCCGACGACTCGCCTATCTTGCGCATGCTGTTGCATCCCTGCCCGCCCGGCATGCACGGCTTCCGGTGCGACGTGCGCTGGGACGTCTCTGACTCTTTTTTGCCGACTGCGCGCCGCTGGGTGCGCCAGTGGAACGCGACCAACGGCCACTGCCAGCGCGCCTTCTTTGCTGCGTTCGCCGAGGTGCTCACGCGCGTGCACTGGGAGAATGAGTGGGATGCGCAGCCGTTCCGCATCGCGGCGACGCCGCCGCGTACGATGGGCAAGATGCTGCACCAGCTCACCACCGTCAACTACTTCCACCTGACGGCGGGCCGCCTGCGGCCGCCAATAGCCCGCCGGCTCGCGCCTGGCGAACGCATGCGCGCGATGCCGCAGCCAGGCTTCCGATGGAATGTGCTCGATTATGGGGGGGGGCAGCGCGAACCAGTAGACTATAAGCGGCTGCAGACCATGCCAGGCAACGTCTTTTCGCGCCCGCTGAGCGGCAGCACGCGCTGCGCAGACAATGGCCTCCGTCGCGCCGCGTGGCACTGCCTGTGGCAGCGCTTCCCGCAGCAGCAGCTCGCGCCTTCGCCCGCGCGGGGCACTCCTGTCGCCGCCGCGGCAGCGTTACTGTACAACCTTAGCTATGAAGGCAAGGCGCACGACGAGCTTGCGCAGTACTTGGTCGCTGGGACCGTCGTCGACGTCTTCACGCAGCCCACACGCGCCGTGCGATCGTACATTGACGACCACCTCCGGATCCTTTGCCATCACGCCGTAGGGCCGTACTGCGGGCCCGGCGTGAGCGGCGGCGGCGGCGGCGGCCGCAGGAGCAGCAGCGGGAGCAGCAGAAGCAGCAGCAGAAGCAGCAGCAGCAGCAGCCCGGTCGCGGCGGTACACGTGCGCCACGGCGACGCGTGCGACGTGCGCAGCCAAACGCCCGGCCCTTTCAACGCAATGTTCGAGCGCGGCAAGAAGACAGGTAGACTCGAGCGGGTGCCTAGGCGCAAGTGCTATACGTGGTCTGTCTACCGACGGGCGCTTGACGAGATGCGCGAGCTGTATGGGGTGCAGACCGTCGTGGTGGTCACCGACGATCACGAGGGCGCCATGCTCCGCTCGCTCGCGTCCGACTCCGCCTTCAATTGGGTGTACTTGGACTTTGACCGCAAGCAATTCCGCAAGCAGGCGTGGATGGAGTTCCGTTCCGAGCTCGATGAGCATGCTCCCTTCTCGCTCGCGGCCGAGCTCGAGCTACTTGCCACCGCCGATGTCTTTGTGGGCAATATGGGCAGCCACACGAGCCGCATGATGTACATGAAGATCATCGGCGCCAGCCGCACCGCCTTGCTGCCTCCCTTTGTGTCTGTCGATGGCTACGGGCTCTGCTGCGGCTTCACCGATGAGTGCACCAAGGCGCAGATCCGCAAGCGCGGGCGCAGTATCCGGCAGTGCATCTACACTTACGGCCTGGCCACGGGCGGCGAGATGTACTTTTACCACTGATTTGTGCGGCTGAGAGCGGAGTTGGTTTCGCTTGTGCGCGCGCGATCTCCGCCGGCGCCGGGTAGGCGCCGGGCGCGAACCAACAAACGTATCGTGACCGGGGACGCGACGGGGACGCGTATAGCGCGTGCCCCACCCCAAGGTTATTCACTCAGGCTGCTTCTCAAGCAAAGCCATGTGAGGACATAGCTCCGCGCCTTGAGGCCATATCCGCGCTCGCAGCAGCCCGTCGCGCACGAGCCCGGCGGTGCATGCAGTTACAAGCAGGAGTAAAGCACAGAAGCAAGGAAAATAACCGAAAAAAACCGTACCAGAACGAACGCGCACGAGGCGCACGATACGCCAAACGACGCCCCCGCTCTCGACCACTCGACGCTCCACTACGCACTCGAGAACGCCCCCCCCCGGCCCGGGGCCTCCACGGACCGGCCTTGCACGACGCTCCTAGTCGCTACCCTCGACGCAAACCTGAACAACCTCGACCGAAACCAAAACGCACCACGTTCAAGCAATCATTCGGAATTCCATGAAATCAACTAGAAATCAACCTAAGTATCCACAAGGGCGTCTCGGTGCGCGGCGTGACCGCGACAGTGTTTGAACCCACAGTTTACAAACGGGATCGGAACGACTCGCCAGCGCCGTATGTAGCGAACTCATGCTTCGGGTTAGCGCGTTGTCAGTGGGGGTGCCTTCACGTTCTGTGTTCACACGCCTTCACAGCAGGAATCCAGCTGCCTGCTACAGAGCTGCTCCTCCACCATGTTCCTCGCAGTCCTTCTTGTATCGCTGACTCTCTCAACTTTTGGCCTCACGATACGCTCTCCACAACCGCCGCAGCCATCGCCGCAGCCATCGCACAGCAAGGGTATGACTCATGTCGCGCTTGTTGAGCTCGGCACTGGCTGCTGCCACCAGAATAATGCCACCAAGGCTGCGATGCGTGCAGCCAACGCCGCAGTGGAATGGAACTCGATCAAAGTTCGTACCATAATTCCAGGTTCGTACGACGCGATGCGGCTGCACGTCCAAATCGGCGTGCCGAATCCCGGGGACGTCAGTCTCGATGCGATCGCCTCTTGCTTCCCGTACGGCACTCTGCTGCCGATTGTCGTCGAGAAGGGAGGACTGCTCGGCAGCAGCCGCGCCGGGCTCCCGGCCGACGAGCCCGTCGAGGCGCACATGACAGTGGCGTGCTGCTGCGTCACGGTGGGCTGGGGCGTGCCGGTGGGGTGGGACTCGCCGGCTGGGTACCTGGAGGCAGAGGAGGCGGAGGTGAAGCGCGATGATGAGACGGCCGCTTTCGACAAGCAGGCTGAGGCGTCAGCGATCTTGAACAAGGAGGCGGGAGCGTCGGCGCTGGAGGCAGTGCCTGCTACTACCGTGGCGGATGAGACGCTCGAGCCTACAGTAGCCTCGACTCCCAGCACGACGCCCACACGCGCCGAGATGACGCCGGGATCGCCCGAGATGCGCGCCCGCGCCGCTCTGGTGCAGAAGCGATGGGCGAGCCGCGTGCTCACACCCTACGAGGCCTTCAAATTGCTCGGCGACGAAGACGCGATTGAGGTGTATGACGTGAGAACGAGCGAACAGGCGGCGAACCACGAGATCAATGGATGCAAAGGCACGACTGTCTTAGGGGCGAAGAGTCTTCCGCTCGATGACATCGTCTCGGGCATGGTGGACGTGCCGCCGAGCGAGCTGCCCATCATCCTCGTGTGCTCTCGCGGGCCCAAGTCCCTTGTGGCGCTCGACTATCTCGCTGAGGCGTGCCCGAAGGCCGTGTGCATCGAGGGTGGCATCACGGCGTGGGATGTGGCCAAGCTGCCGACGCAGAGCGTGCGTGGGCAGTAGAGTTGCGTTACTGTACGCACCGCATAAACTTTGAGTTCCAACGTTAAGGAAGCGTTAATTTCTTCCTGCGTAGGATGTACTTGATTCGATACTTGATCGGTGTTCGGCTAAAAAAAAGTTTTTTCGATAAGTTATTCTTTTTCGATGCGTTTTGCTTAGAAGTTAGATACCGGTAGTCCGGTACCACGCCTAAGGGTGCGTATGGACCACTGTTTTCTTGCCTTTTGTCCCCGCAAAAGTTCGATTCAATTCCCACTGACGACATCCGTCACCCGTTCGCGTCTCGATGGCCTTTCGGATAGGTCCCGGCGCAAAGGCTCGCGTGGTGCATCGCTGGACGACGTACCGCTGGCATCTGGCCAGGCGCGCCAGCAGCAAACCAGCTCAGCGGCGTGCGAAGAGCCAGAAGCCGGAGTTTCGTGCAGAATGAGCCACTCGAGTGCACGCTGTCTTTGCAACAACGCCTTCGCTCCACGTCAACTAGGTGAGAGGTCTGCCTGCTTCCCAGCCTGCGCGCGCGCCTCGCAATCAAGCGGTGGACCCGGCATCCTCGCACTACCGTTCATCCACTCCCGCTAACGTTCG
>PJAB01000602.1:0-23213 GCA_002887195.1 Chrysochromulina parva | reverse complement strand
GGGATACATGTATCTTACAGAATACATTTAGGATACATGCAGGATACATCAGAATACATCAGGATACGTATCCGATAGGAAACTACCCCCAAAAATGATAGGAAACCCCCCCGCACCCCGCTGAAGAGGGCGGCCGGCGCGTGGCTTTATACGCGCGCACAATGTAGACAATCTGATCCCTGTGTGCGCTACCGCCGGCCATCAAATTCACAGCCAATGGTAATAATTCGACACCCAGGACACCGGACCGGCGTACATACGGATGCGGTTACCACTAGCTCCAAGCTCGGGGACCCAGCTGGACCCCCTAAACACCAGCCATACTCGATCAGCCGGTCAGCCGCCGGGCCGGGCCCCTAAACGCTTAGCCCCGCCCGGTCGCCTTATGCGCGTCCTTGATAAGGCACATCTTCAATTCACACCGATGCGGCTGTATTCACGAAAAAAAAGTGTTGTGGACGAGATGGCTGACGGGCGACGACGGCTGCTCGCCTCTCTGCCGGTGCAGGATGCCAAAGCATACGCTGGGCCGTTTCCCAAAATCACCGAGCCCAAGGAGGTCGCATGCTTTTCGCGCGACGCTGACCGCTCTGTGCACTTTGATCGCCGCCAGCTGCGTGCGTACCGCCCGGCCACGCTGCCTGCCGAGCTTGATGCTGGCTTCGATGGATTCCGCCCCAAAGATCCCACTGCCACCGATCCAGCTCCCCTACAGGATGTCATCGGCGCACTGGCCCATCACCGAATTGTGCCTCAGCGTGGCCAAATTGTAACTTACCGCAACAATCTGAACAAACTGTTTCTGACACCATACAATCGCAAGGATGATTGGGAAATTGGGGTCGAAAGCGATGCAGCCGATGGGACCGTGCGGCTGCAGGTGCGCGACACGGCGCGGAAGACATCCGAAGAGGCCAGTAAAAGTGAGCGAGATCGGCGCTTCGAGTACTGGGGCTATCGGTTCGAGCAGCTCTCGACGCTCTCTGCAGCCGAAGCCAAGGCCCTCGCCGCGTTCCGTGCACGCAACGTCACAAGCGACGGTGCGTATAGGGTGCCGTCGCCTAGCGATCCAGGCTCTTTCGACGAGCTATATGACGATGACGAGCTGCCGCGCGTGGTGCAGCGCTACGGTGGTGCAGCGCCCGCCTCTTCGCCGCTTGGGCCCGTCGACGCAAACGAGGAGTTTTGCATCGTGTGCCAGCTCTCCATAGGCAAGGCGAAGTTGCTCATGGCCGCCGAGATTGATTGCATGAATGACGGGAGCGTTGCCGGACAGAAGCCCGGCTCGTATGTGGAGCTCAAGACGAGCAAGCAACACCTTTCAGTCAGGGATTTGGAGAGCTTCGAGCGTCACAAGCAGCTCAAGTTCTGGCTCCAATCCTTCCTTGCCGGCGTGCCGACCGTCATCGTCGGCTTCCGCGACGACGCGGGACGTGTGCTGGAGCTCAAGACGTACGAGACGCGCAGCATGCACAAGGGTTCCATACGTGAGAAAGGATACTGGGACGCCGCCGCCTGCTTCAGCTTTGGCTGCTCAGCGCTCGAGTGGCTTCTCGAGCAACTGGCCAAGCTGGACGTCGCAGCCGCTTCCCGTTGCATACTTCGCTACGAGCCATCTGCGGCCGCTCTTCAGCTGCTGCTGGTTGAAGACGCCATCGAGCAGGGCAGTGACGAGCAAGTGTCGAAGCGCCCGTGAGTCGGTCACGAAACTGACGAGGAGAAGATAGACGAGTCGAGTTTGAGCTTCGGCAAGCCTCTCTGGGCGTTCGCACGACCTCGCCTCCTCGCATAGCGCGGCCCATGGGCGTCGGTGGCACACCCACACGGCTGGGTGCCAGCTACAGTGGCCGCCTACGACGTACGAGACCGGCCGCGCGAAAGCGGCGAGGCTCAATGCGCCTCTCGCCCGTCGGAGCTCGCGACGCGTTCGCCGGTCGCCGCGCGCGCCGCGCGGGCACGCCCCCCGCCCGACGGCGCCGCCGCGGGCACGCCCCCCGCCCGACGGCGCCGCCGCGGCCCACGCCGGCCTCCGCAGCGCCGCAGCGCCCGAAATCGCGGCCCGAGGTGTGATGGAACCGATAACAGATTAAGGTATTAAGCAACGCGCGCCCGCCGGGCCCGGCGCCGGCCGGCCGCGGCGGCGATTATAATTTAATAAGAAAACGAAAGGGGCAAAGGCTGCTATCACGTATCGTGTTATTATCAAGTTAAACCCCGAAAGTAAACTACGGCGAGCGGACCGAACGCGCGAGGCACGTCGAGCGTGCCGTCGCACCGAGGTGCGGCAACGGTTCCGAATGAGAGACGAATATATATATTACCAATCCCGGAATCCCGCCCCCGCCTGCACACGCCGACACGGCCGCCCAAGACTGTATCCTCCGTAGCTTTTTCACAAGATCCGCGGGCGTGTGCTCTTACCTTGTTTGATGCAGGTGTCTGCGTTATAGTCTGCGTGCATCCCTGCACTCCGTCACCCCGGCACCCGCGCGGCGCATTGACATGTGATCCCGGCATCCGGGAGGTTCGGAGCGGTGTCATCCCATCAATCCGCTATGCGGACGGGTCGCCGTCGGCGCCGTGTTCTCGATAATAGCGTGCGTACGTCAGGCTTTGGCTCGCTTAGCAATGGTTTGCTCGATGAACCGCTGCACCGTGGGTACGTCATATGGCTGAAGTGACACACGCGAGTCGAGCTTATGTAGCGAGGCGAGAGGTTCAGGCACCACGAGCGCTGCTGACTTCTCCTTGCCGAGTGCGGCCAAGTTTGCGTCCGGAAACTTGGCCCAGTGCGCGCACGCGAGGCAGACCATGGGCGCTGTGCTGCCCATCGGGCGCACCCGACGCGCGGCAGCGACGCCGATGGCCGAGTGCGGGTCGAGCGTATAGCCGGTTCGCGCGTGCACGTCGGCGATGGTCGCGAGTATCTCATCATCGTCCACGTTCGCCGATTCCATGATGGCGCAGGCCTTTGCCACGACCTCAGGCGGTGGGTTGAGCGTGCCCGTCGCCTCAAAGTTCTTCATCATCTTCGCCATCTGTGCGGCGTCGTTGCCAGTCATGTGGAAGAGAAAGCGCTCAAAGTTGGAGGAGACTCCGATGTCCATCGAGGGCGCGAGCGTCACGGCGACGCCATTCTTGTCGAGCGAGTAGTCGCCGCCATGTGAGAAGAAGCGATGCAGGATGTCGTTCTTGTTGGTCGCGACGATCAGCTTGCCGACGGGCAGCCCCATCTGCTTCGCATAATAGCCGGCGAGGATGTCACCGAAGTTGCCTGTGGGCACAGAGAAGGAGACCAGCGGAGGCGAGCCAGCCTGCTTGCCCATCGACGGCGTCACCTTGAGGTACGCGTACACGTAGTACACCATCTGGGCGAGAATGCGTGCCCAGTTGATCGAGTTGACTGCGGCGAGGTTGTGCTTGTCCCGGAAGGCAGCGTCGTTGAAGCAAGCTTTGACGACGGCCTGGCAGTCGTCGAAGGTGCCTCCGAGCGCAATGTTGTGGATGTTAGGGTCAGTCACTGTGATCATCTGAAGCTCCTGGGTCCGCGACGTGCGTCCCTCGGGGTACATGATGAAGCACTCGACGTTCGCCTTGCCTCGCAAGCCATGAATCGCTGAGCTGCCCGTGTCACCCGATGTTGCGCCGACGACGGTGATGGAATGGCCGGGACGCTTCGAGAGAAGCTCCTCGAACAGATTGCCAAGGAATTGAAGCGCAACATCCTTGAACGCAAATGTCGGACCGTGGAACAGCTCGAGTGAGTGCATGCCGTCTGTAATGGGCACAACTGGAGTCACATCTCGTTCCCGGAAGGTGGCATATGAGCGGTTGATGATATGCTTAAGCTTCTCGGGTGGGACGTCATCCGGACCGATGTAGAGCGACATTATTTCGAAGGCGAGCTCCTCGAAGCTCAGTCCGCGCCATATTTCCGGTGCACCCACTGGAAACTTGGGCACCTCCTCGGGAACGAGAAGTCCGCGGTCTGTTGCCAGCCCCTGCATCACTGCCTCGTCGAATCGCAAACCGTGCTGGCCGCCACGCGTACTCCGATAGCGCGTAGTCGACATTGCACGCGCGGATGTCGTGATCAGCTGGCGACCGGACGGGCGTTGCAACACGCGCAAGGCAGACCTAAGCATTCCGCCGCTCCACGTTCCGTCGGGGTGTTGCCGATCTCTACGAATCGATCTCACTTCTCACATCTCAACTCGCGAGCTGATGCTGTGAAAAAGGTCGGGAAAAAGCAGGTCGATGGCCTACACGGGCCGACTACCCTGCAGGTCGACAAGTACCCCACTCTTCACCCTCATCACACTTAAGTTCACACTAAGTACGGTATGTTGTGGACAAAAACACTATAAATCGAATATCTCTCAGATCACCATGTTAGTAACCATGTGACACCTTGACGAATATTTATGGACTCAAATATCAACCAGAAAGGGTGGGCGCGTGTGTTGTTCGAACTCTTGGTGTTGTGCGTAAGCACTGAGGGTGTTCCAGCACGTTACTATTTATGATAAAGAGGGACAGATCCGCTGCCTCGACCGTCGACCGGTACCAGTCGCCGCACAGCTCACTACCTTGCGCTGGGGGGCGTATTGGATGCTCCTGGCCGTCTGGGATCGAAGCCGCCGTGGATTGAGAGCTGGTGAGTGGGGTGCCTCGACTCGCTGTCGTACTTGGCATAGCGAGCGTGCTGGCCACAAGCGCGCCCGTGACCTTTGATTGCCGCCGACTCGGGCGAGTACGATGCACCAAGCGGTGGCGTTGCCGCCAAGCTGGCCCATACGTATGCCACCACGCCGACCGCGCATACGAGAAGACCGGCTGCCTTAAGTGCTGTCACTTGGGCTTGGCCTTGGAAATCACGCGCAACAGCCGCGATCATGGCCACCTCTGTGAGAGTGAGGATCACGCTCAGTGTGAGCGCGGACGTTTGGGCAAGCACGCGGAGCTGCATCAGAAGACCGATGAGCAAAATCACCCCCAAGGCCGCAAGAGGCACGATGGCCACCTGAACCTGCGACGGGCGCACGGCGCTCGTGCCAAGCGCATCGCTCGCGATCGCGGCTGTCAGCGTCACGAGGGTCTCCCATGGGCCGAGAGCGCATGCAAGCTGCAACGGACGAGCCACCTCCCGCTTAGAGAGCAGCCCGGGCACGTCGCACCCGTGCATCACCCGGTACAGCACGACCGCACGCACAGCGGCCACCAGCGCCGAGCTGAGCAGCATGAGCAGCGCCTCGCGCTGTTCCGCGTCTCTGGCAACGTCTCTGGCGACGGATATCAGCAGACCCAGTGAGATCAGCAGCGAAGGTAGTAGCAGCCGCGGCTGTTCCACGCCCTGCTCGCACCGTGAACGACGACACGCGCATGCGATTGCGCGGGTAAACGCGAGAGGACAAGGGCAGAAGCAAGGCACCATGATAACAGCAACTAGCAGGCCAAAATGCAGGCCAGCGCACCATGATCACAGCAACTAGCAGTTGCCAGCACGGAGTGGAGCCCCTGACTGCCACAAGCAGAGTCGCATTGCACGTCATCAAAGTTCCTACATGAAGACCGATGTCCAAAGCGGTCAGGAAGCCACCGCACGCGATTGAGGCCAGGTATGGTCGCCAGCTGCGAGGCGAGCACACATGGGAGGGCACACTTCATCGATGACGGCTGTGCGCGAAACGCTGGCGACGCACGGGGCCGGCGCTGGGGATGCTCATTCTGGCGGCGCATGCCAGCGCGTGCGGGAGCATCACCTGCCAAAGCGCAGCGGCGCCTGCCGCGTGATGAGCAGCAGCGATCGTGAGAGCATCCACTTTGTGGCCGCCCATAGGACCATGGCGCTGATCAGATGGGCAGACGAGCGGTCGCGAAGTAACGTCCAGCTGGCGAGCGTCTCGCCGGCTCTCGCCGCGCCGCATGCGCCTGCGACTACAGCCGCAGCCAGCGCATCTCTGCGAGTCCACACAGTAGATGGCGGATCCTTGACCACGGCCGAGCCAGCCAGCAGGAGCTCCTCCTCGTCGTCCTCGTCCGCGCTCTCGTCAACGTCTTCCTCGACGTAGTGGTCATCAAGCTCGTCGTCGAGGTCGTCCACCGCGCTGTGCTGCATGAAGGACCCCGCGTGGTAGTAAGGCGAGTGTCGCATTTCTCGTCGATTTTCATTAAGTTTTCATTATGATCACACCAGAAGAGCACTTCAGGTGCTTATGAGCACAGATACATGTAACACACTGTGACCACGACGAAAGGCCGGGCGAGCAATAAGCGAGTAATTTGTCGAGCACACGCCCGTTCCTGTACCCAGTTGCTGTTGCCGAAAGGGAGGGAGAGGGCGGATACATGTAAGAGGAGAAGAACCCAGTGGGAGACGGAACACGGATGGGGAGTGTGATCTGAGTCGAACTTGTGCGTGACTCCACAAAGCCATTAGCCGACGAGATGCGGATCTCGCGTTCGCGGATTCGGGAGATCCTTGTTTTTTGCCTTTCGGCCCTTTGCCATGCGCGTCCTGCGTTCAGTGGCACTTCTGTGGAGTTTGTGCGAATGGTCGGTCGCGACCTACGTTCAGCCGACGCAGCAGCCAGGCAGGCATCTGCAGCAGCAGCAGCAGCAGCAGCAGCAGCAGCAGCAGCGGCGCCGGCAGCAGCAGCGTAGGAGCCTGCCAGTCGTCTGCAGCGAGGGCACAAAGAAAAAGGTGCGTGCAGCACCTTGGCAGGCGGCCGCGTGCACGCCGATAACGTGCTCGGCTCTGTATACCTCTGATCGGCGGGCACCCGTAACGCGCTCAGGTTGTGGTCACGGGACTGGGCACCTTCACCTCTCTGGGCCACGATGCCACTGAGATGTTCAACAACCTGCTTGACGGCAAGTGCGGCATCGACCGGATCACACGCTTTGATGAGGCGCTTTCGCCCATCAAGATTGCGAGCGAGGTCAAGGATTTCGACGTGACAAAGTTTTGGGAACCCAAGGACGCCAAACGGTATGATCGCTACGCCCATTTCGCGATGGCCGCCGCCAAGACTGCAATGGTCGACGGCAAGCTCAACAAGGACGACGTGAACTCGAAGCGGTTCGGCGTGATCATCGGCTCTGGCGTCGGCGGCCTCGAGTCGGTAGAGGAGAGCTGCAGGATTTTGTTCAACAAGGGCCCGAAGCGCATCACACCCTTTTTGCTTCCGTCGATCATTGGCAACACCGCGGGCGGGTTGGTAGCCATCGAGCTAGGCGCAAAGGGTCCCAACTTTGGTGTCGTGAGCGCGTGCGCAACGGGTACGCACGCTATCGGCGAGGCGCTCCGCTTCCTGCAGATGGGTGACTGTGACGTGATGCTCGCCGGTGGGACTGAGGCTGCCATCACGCCGCTCGGCTTCGCGGGATTCGCTAGCATGCGCGCGATGTGCTCAGACGGCAACGAAAACCCTAAGACGTGCAGCCGACCCTTCGACGCCGAGCGCTCGGGGTTTGTGATGGGCGAGGGCGCGGGCGTACTCCTCCTCGAGACTGAGGAGCACGCGCTGAAGCGCGGGGCCAAAATCTACTGCGAGCTCGCAGGGTATGCCGCAAATTGCGACGCGTTCCACATCACCGCGCCGCACCCGGAGGGCGAAGGCATGTCCGACTGCCTGCAGATGGCAGTGGAGAGCGCGGGCATCAAGCTCACGGACGTGCAGTACGTTAATGCGCACGGCACGTCGACGCCGCTGAACGATAAGTTCGAGACGATGGCTTACAAGCGCGTCTTTGGTGACCACGCGCACAAGCTGAAGATCAGCTCGACCAAGGGTGCGCTCGGCCACCTGCTCGGTGCGGCGGGTAGCGTGGAGGCGGCCATCTGCTGCAAGGTCATCGAGACGGGAAGCATGCCTCCGACGCTCAACTACAAGACGCCCGACCCCGAATGCGACCTCGACTACATCCCGAACGTCAAGTTCGTTTCGGACAAGCCGGTTGAGGTAGCGATCTCGGACAACCTCGGCTTCGGCGGGCACAATGCGGCGCTTGTGTTCAAGCGCTACCAGAAGGCGTGAACGGACCTGCGGCGCATCACGAGAGCCTGACGTGCAATCACCGCCCTGATGTCGGCAGCGGGCGCGGGACGGCCACGGCCCACGCATGCGCCTCTGGCGCTGACGGCTCATCATGCGCGGCTCATATGGACCAAGGACCATGTCCATGATATGGACTGGGGGCTGGTGAAGTGGCCGCGCGCCGGGCAAGTCTGCGCGCTCCAACTGCCCGGTTCAACTGCCCGGTGACACAATTGTGCATACTACGTTATTTCATGGTCCACTCTCGAGCACCGAGCGTCACACACACTCTCGTTCACGCCAAACCTTCGCGGCGACGAGAGCTTGTCGGTTTGGGCAGTAATGCGATGGCCTGTGGGCAGCATGACGCCTATTAGGGCCACCGCTCGACGTGGCATCGCACTGCGCTACCTCGCTGCGTGCGTGGCGTCGTTCGATCGCACGGCCATTTCGCGCCACCTTTCGTTGCTCGCTGTCGAGGTCGACGGCGCAAAATGTGCCTCGTTCCTTGAAGAGATCCAGCCGCACATGCTTCGCATGCGCAGTGTGCAGCCCGTACGTGCCGGGTCGTTGGCACACCGACGCCTCGTGTTGCTCGACGCGTCCTTCACCGACGAAGGCGCGCTGCCACCACCGCTGCGGCATGCGGTTGAGGTGATTGGTGGCAAGCTTCAGCGCTACGATGTCCGCCTCTCCTATGAGGACCTGTCCGTTCGTGAGGCGCTTGCTGAGCTTCTCCCCACAGGCGTTCCGGTGCCGACAGCTTATGAGAGCGTGGGGCACGTCATCCACCTCAACTTAAGACCAGAGCAGCTGCCCCACCGTCATCTGATTGGCCAGGTGCTTCTCGACAAGCTTCGCCCACGCGTGCGCACGGTCGTCAACAAAGCAAGTGAGATCCACTCGCAGTTTCGATCCATCCCTCTCGAGCTGGTCGCGGGCGACGACGACTACAACGTGAGCGTGCAGCATGGCAGCGCGCGGTTGAGCTTCGATTACTCCAAGGTCTATTGGTCGTCGCGGCTGCACACGGAGCACGAGCGCATGGCCTCGTCCTTTGAGCCCGGGCAGACCGTGTGGGACCTCTTTGCTGGCGTCGGTCCTTTCGCGGTGCTCGCTGCCCGGCGTGGCACGGCCGTGCTTGCCAACGATCTCAATCCCGACGCGTGCAAAGCCATGCTGCACAACGTGCGCCAGAATCACGTTATGGAGCGTGTGCATGTATACAACCTTGATGCTGCGGCATTCGTAACCGCAGCGACCGCATCGCTCCTATGCAGAGAGCCTGCCCTGTCGACGAAGCGCTTGCGTGCTCTCACCTCGACCGATGACCAGCAGGCGACCATAGGGACGAGAGCTGCAACGCTTGAGCAGACCTTGCCGGACCACATTCTCCTCAACCTGCCCTCAGACTCTCTCCGCTTTCTGGCGGTCTTGAGGACGCTCAGAGACGTGCCAGGCGCCAACCCGATGGTGCACTGCTATAGCTTCTCGAAACTTGAAGGTAGCGACGCGCAGCTGCGTGAAGCACAAGAGCGCGTGGCCGCCGAACTTGGCTACGCTCCCGCGCAGCTCGCAGTGCGCGACGTGAGGAGCGTCGCGCCTGGCAAGCTTTATCTTTGCTACTCCTTCCGCCTCGCAGCCTATCGCGTGGATTGTTCAGACCCACCCTCGGCACCGCCGTCACCGTAGCCTCTGGCGCGCCATGTGGATCGGCGCAACGGCGCTCATGGTCAGGCAGACCACACCGTGCTTCAACCGTGCTGGGTGTGGATTGGCGAGCCGCGGTTTTTATCGGCAGGTCCCACATGCGCCTGGCGATGACTATCCGGCGTGCTGATTTTGTACTCAGTTAATACTCAGTGTCCGGTCTCTACAGTGGGGGTGACGCTGACGGCGGCCCCCCGGCCGGTGCCTGCGGTGCGGTGTCCGTTTTTCCTCTTCCCTTTTCCCCCTTCGGCACCCGTTCGTTACGTTCGTTCGTTACGTTCGTCTTTCGAGTTTCGTGTGCGCCCGTGACCCCGTGTACCGTCGGGTTACCGTCTCTCTGCCGTGCACGGTGGCGCACGTGTGGTCGAGAGCGTCGACGCTCGACCGCCCGTGCGAACTCTCGACCTGTGAACTCAAAGTATACTGTGCCCCGGGAACCGGCGAAAGCGGCGATCGCGCATGATTGATCATGATAGCCATCGCCGATCACGCCTGTACTCTAACGTATGGTCCCGTGTTAACCTTGACACACACATTCCGACAAGTCGACTGACTCAACGCACCCCACACCATCCTGAACAGTCACCGCCCCTGGAGGCCAACACGTGACCCTGTCCTCAACACACCCAATCCTGCGTGCCCACCTTAGATTCCAAGAGACATAAACAACAGACAACCTAAAGGAAGCCTCTCCTTGAACTTGAACTTGAACTTGAACTTGAACTTAAACGGTTGTTCACACATCCGTACTGGTACTGTTCTCACAGAAAGAAGCTCGATGTGCGCTCCGACCACGACCGCCCTCGTCACGGGAGCTTCGCGCGGACTCGGTCTTTCGCTGGTGCGCGAATTTCTCCGCAACAGTTTGGTTGGGGAGTCTACATCGGTGCGCGTATTGCTCACTGCGCGCACGGCTGCCGCTGCACACGGCGCCGCTTCTGCACTGCAACGAGAAATGGGCGTCGGACTTGAAACCCTTTGCGGGTGCGAGCTCGACGTCAGCAACAGGCGAAGTGTCGAGGCCTTCGTGCGTGAACATGGCGACTGCATAGACCTAGTCATAAATAACGCGGCGGTGTGCCCAACTGGCTGGAACGCTGCGACCATCCGCGAGTGCTGGCGCATCAATGTGCTCGGCCCTCTCGTGCTCACGCGCGCGCTGCTGCCTGGCATGCTGCGCCGTCGGCGTGGACATATCCTGCATGTCTCTTCTGGCGATGGCGAGCTCGTGTATCTTCACACCTCCTTTGAGGCTGCGCTACGCAACGCTGCGTCTGAGCGCGCTGTGCTCCGCGTGCTCGCCCGCGCCGCGCCGCCGCGCAACGCTTTCGGGCATGCGCCGGCGCATGGTCCGACGCCCGCTTATGCTGCATCGAAGGCAGCACTTAATGCCCTCACGCGCATTGGTGCCTCTCAGCTTCCGAAGGCCGACAAGTGCGGTGTGTGCATCTCTGCCGTGTGCCCTGGAGACGTAAACACGCGCATGCTCAGCGACCACGACCCACAGGCGCGTCTCCGCGCACTGCCGCCCGCAATCGCGGCCCGTGGCGTGCTGAGAGTTGCGGCCTGTGGCCTCGATCCCGCCGCGAACGCCTTTCCGAGCGGCCGCTTCTGGAGGCACAGTCGAGAGATTGACTTTTGATGCACTCAGGATCGCATCAGGTTCGCAATCAGCCGATTAACAGCCGATTTGCAAGTAATCAACTTGGAAGTTGACCAGCGGAAGGCTTTCCTGTTCCTATTTGATATTCTATGAATGAACCTGTGAAAGGACAAAGTCGATGTTTCGTCACGTTGCAAAGTCGTGTGCCGCGCCACACGGCCCACGCGGCGCTCGACGCAAAAATCGCTCTCTACAAAGCCAATGGGCAAGAAGGGCAAAGGCAAGAAGATGGCGCAGGAAGAGGAGCCGGAGGAAGAAATGCCGGAGGAAGAGGAGCAGGGCCAGGAGCAAGACGAAGATGGTGAGCCTGTCAAAGAGGCATTTCCGCTTCCACCGACACCGCCACCGCCACCGGATACATCCGGCGCCACCGCTGTGGGAAGCTCAACCGATGATGGTGAAGTCCCCACGCTGCGTGCCACCATGGTTGTCACCGGCACCGACAAGACCCGACACATCAAGTCCATACCCTATTGCGAAGGTGTGCAGCTTTACGACAACTAAACACCCAAGCCTCCATTTCGCACTGAAGCTCACGAGACTCGCGGTTGCGGCTCGTTCCTGAACTCAGTTTGCTCATTGCCCTTCGAGTTTTGCGAGTGGAACCCACTCTTCAAGAAGTGCAAGGATAATTTCGAGCAGAACTGGAAGACACATTTTCCTGACGTTCAGGGTGATGAGGAACTCGTGCAGCTGATGACGAGGCTCGGCTTCGAAGGGGGAGACGCAGCGTCCAAAAAGGCTCAGGGCGGCAAGAAGCCGGCCTCCGATGATATCGGCACCGGCGGAGGGGCACCCAACAAGAAGAAGGAGAAGGCGCCGGCCGAGATCGTGATCGAGCTCAACAACCGCAACAAGAAGAAACACATCACAGTCGTCAAGGGCCTCGACCTCCATGGTGTCGATACTGCCGCGGCGGCCAAGGTATTTGGCAAGAAGTTCGCGTGCGGTTCCGCCCTGAAAAAGGCGCAGGATGGCCAGCCCGAAACGATCGAGATCCAGGGCAACGTTCGGGACGAGATTGCCGCGGTGATCGTGGACAAACTTAAACTCAGCATCGACAACATCGTCGTCCTCGTCGACGGCAAGAAGATTAAGGCGGCTGAGCTGCCACCCTCGTAAACACACAAACACATGTGAACATGTATATCAACATGAAACTAAAAAACCTCGTAATAAGTAACTGGGAAACGACACACATTGTGACGCCCGCATTGTGACGCGGCTTCCGCTTTTTATTTCATTTATGCAACAATTGATTAACGAGGTGAACGGTATCCGGTGCCCCGCTGCCGGCCGCCGCCGCCGGCACGCGGGACGAGGAGATGCGAAAGCCCCGCCAGGTATTAGCGGACTCGCGACTGTTCTCGCGACGCGAATTGTGCTTCGTGGGATCGGGCAATCGCGGGGTGGGAGTAATTTCACAATTCACTGATTTCATACTGAGGGGCGACCCGACTTCACAGACAGGGCGTGACAAAAGTTCACCAGGGCACTTTTTAATGAGATCGGCCCTGGGTGACGCGCTCTTCGCCGCGAAGCTGACTGGTTCTACCAGCACCGTGGCAGGTAAGAGCAGCCACGGACCTAGCTCAGGACGTCCGGCGCTACGCTTGCGAGGCCGACAATGCGCACACCGGTACGACCAGATGCTTGAGCGCCGCTGGGGTGTGAAGGGCCACGTGGAGCTGCTGGAGGCCGCAGTCACGGCTGTGTCAACGACACCTCCAACTCAGCTGAACGCGCACCCAGCTGGCCATTCCCTTGCAGTGCTGCTGCGTGGGCAAGCGTTCCGTGGAAATTCTCGTGAAACCTTTTCGGTGGACTCGAGCAGAGCTGGAAAGGAGACTCGCCTGGGTGCTCAGAGGCGCTGCCTCATCTCGCTGCAGCAGCGTCTTCTTGAGCCCTTCGAGCGCTCCGGCCATCGTGTCGATATATTCCTCACCGTGTACAGGCGGCTTGGGGGACCCATGGAAGAATTGCTCAACCCACTGGGGACGCGTGTCGTGAGCGTGACAACTGTGCAGCAAGCGTCGACGCCCTCGCAGCTGTTACCCCTTGGCGTGGCGGTGCGCGCCTTCCTAGCATGGTGCGCAGAGCAATCAGCAGGCTATGCGGCCGTAGTCGTGACACGGTTCGACCTGTACCTGAAAGTGGACATGCATCGGCTGCTCGGCGACGCGTCGTCCATCGACGGATTCCGCTTCCTGTTTCGTGAGTCGGGAGGACACTGGCGGCACCACTCGGAACGCGCAGCCACGAATCGCACCTTCGAAATGAGTCAGCGGAGCGATTGGCGGCGCAATCTGCGCGTGCCCGACGCGATGCTCGCTTTTCCTTTCGCCTACACTCGGTGCTTCCTCGGAGCGGTGCGCAACGAGCTCTTTCCCGTGCGCAACGAAAGCCGCCCGCTTGGCTTTTTGCATAACATGATTTATGGGCTGCACAGAGCATTGCCGGCGAATGAAGGCCAGTCACCTCGGTGGTCATACCTCGTCAATGGTCAGTTTGACTCCAACCCGTGCCGATCGACGTGCATGCTCAACCCGATCTACGACCTGCTCCCGCGAATGGCGTGGGTCACAGAGTCCAACATCTGCCAGCGCGCTGAGGATTTTTTATTCGATCCGGTGAGCCAGTCGCTGTGTTGCCCATCGCCCAATTATTGCTGCCCGAATAGCGTCAGCTCCTGCCGCGATCCGGGCGCAATCGTCTTCGATGTTGAAAAAGCTGGCGTCAGCGCGGGAACCATTGTGCGCCATTGGCCGTTGAAGCAAGGCCGGCCCTACTCGTGGGAGCTCACGCGGAGGTCGCGAGAGGTCGTGCGAGACGCTTGGCTAACCGCAGCGGCGGCACTCCAGGACGGCGGCACTCCAGCCAAGCGCTCTTGGGTGTTGCAGGAGCGCGCAAAGTTTCGAGCCGCTGCCGCCGAGGTGATGACGTCGAGCACGTACCAACGGCACGGTGAATAGTGAACCGTGGCACGATCCTGGCACGATCGACCGGAACTGACGGAGCGCCATCGAACTGAACGGAGCCGCGTCCCAGGACTTGGAAGTTTGATTCCAAGTTTTGCGAATGGGGATTTTGACGTCATGTCTCATGACGTGGGGCGAAAAACCGGATATTCTTCGACTTAAGTTCTATTAATTTTCGCGCAAAACAGCGCACGTCCACGACACGCACCGCACGACGACTCAAAACAAATGGATACGCGCCCGATGTGTGAGAGGCAGCTCGAGATAGAGATGCACACGCGCACCGATTCCTTGCAGGCCCTACCTGCCGCACCATCAGGCCTGCCCGGCCGAGCATCGCACTGCTCGCACGCACATACACACACGCTTCACGCCCAAGCATTCCTTGCGGCAACGCCAACACACGTTGGCTCAACCCGGCCCACCTTGGCCCGTGCCCCTGCTGCGTAGTCGAGTACCACGGCCGCTTCTCACCAGCTCCCCTCGCTGAGTGGACCAGCGCGGCGCACGTACCCCCAACCTACCGCGCGCTCATCCTTCACTGGGCCTGCCGACGACGACGCGCGTGCGGTAGGTTCTAAAGCTGAGCTGCGCCATTCAAGGTGGCCACAGGACCTCAGGTGGGACACCATCTGGCAGGCTCAAGCGAGCGTTCCCAGATGGCTGCCGACGATCTTCGCAATAGCGTTGTTGAGGCCATCTGAGGCCGAGCGTACTGAAACGCGGCACATGCCCGCCGCCGGGTTCACCTCCAGGCGTGCGAGCACCGACGCGGCGTCGGCGTTGGGCGGCACGCCCTTCGCGGCCATGTACGACGAGAGGACGAAGTTGGCCGGGTTGGGGTCGACGCCCTTGAGCAGCCCAAACTTGAGAGCCGAGGGGCCGCACTTCTCCTCAACGAGCGCCTCGGGGAGCGGCATGGCATTGAGCTTGAACACGAGCTGCTTTTCCTTGCCCTCTAGACCCTTCCAACGACGGAAGAAGTCACCCCCGTCGATGGCCATCGGCACAAGGAACTTTGTGGGCGGCACCGGGATGGGCATCACGAGCTGCGTAGGACCGCTTGGTCCGACGAAGCGAAGGCACAATTGTGGCGGATCGCCGTACGGCCCGCCACACTCGATCATAATCATCTGCATCAGCTGCTGCTTTGGAGCCACCTCGCTTGCGATCTGCGCGGGCTGCAGCGCGACCCCGGGCACCGGCGAGAACATCGTGCTCACGGATGTGAGCGGCTGAGGCGTCTTGTTGCCGATGTAGATGGCGAGGCGGCCCTGGTGGTTTGAAAACTCCATTTTGATGCCCAGCTGCACATTGGCGTCCTCGTGCAGCACACCATCGTTACGCGTGCACATCGCCAGCCATTGCGGGGTGCTGCTGCCGGCCGCGCCAGCAGCTGGCGCGGGGGCGGGGGCGGGGGCGGGGGCGGGCGCGGGCGGAGCATCCATGATGCCGAGCAAGTCGTCCATGCCCATGCCTCCGCCCATGCCTCCACCTCCCTGTTTGGGCGCGGCGGGTGGCGGCACAGGGTCTCCCATCAGGCCGAGCAAATCGTCCATGCCCGATTTCGCAGGCGCGGGTGGCCCACCCATCGAGAGGCCGCCCATCATGTCAACCTCGTCACCGATCAACGCGGCCGATGGCTGGCGATCCAAACCGGGCTTCGAAGGCGCAAATGAGTTGCCCACTGACAACCCGTTGCCGCGCGGCTTGTCATCGTCGCCGTCGTCGTCGTCGTCCTTGCCTCCGCCTGCCGAGCGCGCAGGCATCGCGTTCGCCTCGCCCTGCGTCTTGGAGAGCGTCTTCTGCACGATCGACTCGCGCTCTGTGAACTGGGGCATCATCTCGAGCACCGAATTCTTGATTTCGCTGAGACCCGCCCCCCCGAGCGCGAGGTACTCGATCGAGCGCTGCTGCATCTCTTGGTCAATTGATGTTGCTGCCAGCCGCAGCACCTCGCCCACCTTGGGCGCAACCTCGCCGAACGCGTGCGAGAGCTTGACGTACGTGTTGAGGAGCAGCGCCTTGACGTCGGGGTCCGCCTGCAAGAAGTGCTCGTGCAGCACACGCAATTGGTCCGTGGGTCTCGAGCCCTCCTCCTCAGCGATGGTGTGCCCGAACTCGCCCAGAACGTACCCCGAAACCTTGAGCAGTGTCTTGTGTGGAAAGCGCTCACCCTTGAGCGACAGCCACACTTTCTTCGCTGCGTAAGCCTGCAGTGCGTCGCCCTCGTTGGTGATAATCTGTACGACGCGGTACCAGATCTCCTCCGAGACGAAATCGCCCGCGTTCCTGATGAGCGAAAGGATGACGTCGACGAACCAGTCGTTGTCGGTGCGGTACCGCTCGGCGAGGATGGCTATCTTGAGGACGAGCTCTTCCTTGAGGTGAGAATCTGCGGTCTCGAGGTAGGCGAGCAGCTCAGCGACGGTCTCCTTGACGCCGGCCGAGTCGCACATTGAGTACACTAGGTCGAGCGCGCGACGGCGGATGGAGATATCCTGGTCCTTGAGCGAGAAGAAGATGGTTTGCGAATGCTTCTTGAGCTGGTCCATTGTGTCGGGCTGCGCTATCGAGAGGCGCGCCATCGCTTCAAGGCCGAGGTAGCGGATGTTGGCCTCGCGGATGGAGATGAAGCGGCCGAGCAGCGCGCATGCCTGTGGCAGCAGCTCTGACGTGCTCCCCAGATGGATGACCAGATTGATCGCCTCAAAGAGCACAGCGTGCGTCACGTTGTTCTTGTTGACGTTCTTGGTCACGTCGGTGCCCGTGATGATGCGCTGGAGCACCTCAGAGACGCGCATCTTCAGAGCGTGGTCGTCGGGCGGCGGGAAGAACTGCAGCATGCGCAGCAGCTTTATCTGCAGCCACGGCGTCGGGATGCCGTAGTACAGGTAGTCGTTCGAGTAGTCCTTGTTGAGTACAATGCGCGTGAGCGTGCGTGCTGCTTTGGCTGAGCAACCCTCCCAGCCAGCTGTTTCCTGGGTGAGGATGCCAATCACCAGCGAGGCCGCCGAGGTCAACACGCCAATGTTCTTCTCGTCGAGGAGCGCTAGGATCTTGTCCGCCCACTCGGAAGCTGGGAGCATCACGGGATCCTTGCGGTACAGCCGCAGGGTGGTCAGCGCTGCCTTCTTGCGCACGTACGTCTTGGTCATGTTCCCCGTCAGCAGGCGCAGCACGTCGCCGGAGAGCGTCTCTGAAAATTCCTTGCCTCCCACATTGCAGATCGCCGCGAGCGCAAGGCAAATTGCGTCGTCCTGCTTCGAGATGAGGTCGGAGCGGATGGAGTTGATGATCAGCCGGAGCAGCTCATCGCCCTCGCGTAGCATCAGCGCACACCACGCGTAGCCGACCGACTTCTCGGAGTAGCGAGGGCTCGAGATCAGGTTGACCGCTTCCATGTGGCCAAAGTCGATCTCGTATCCGAGCATAAACATGTAGAGGATTTTCCACACGTACTTCTTCCGATTGTAACCATTCATGTTGGACTCGGTTGTGAACTTTTGGCGGATGTGAGCCATCTCCTTCTCGACGCGCTTCTTCTCCTGCTCCGGGCTGGTGCAGTTGCGCAGGTCGGAGATGAACACGGTCAGGCCACGCATCGCCATGGCTACAGTGGGGTGCCACGAGTCGCAGGGAAGTGAGCCCGCTGTCTGCACCGCCTAGGGATGCGCCTCTGGAAACCTGCGGCGACACATCGAAAGGGTCGCATGTTGTCGAAATAAGCACGCGGGCGGAGCGACACAGGTTTCGGCGGCCAGGCACGCCACGCCAGGCGCAGCGCGCCGATGACAAGCAGGGACACATACTTACTCCAAGTCGGCCTCTGCGTCGGCGCGGATTCATTCACAACACACCAACACGCACAGACCAAACTCAAAGCGTGAAGGGCAACACCTCGCGGATTCACACCACGGATTTTTTTCTGTGACTCCCCATCCTACTGTAGGACCAAGTGTGTGCAAAGGAGCCTGATCAGTCCGGTGCCTATTTCCGCCCGGCCTTCGTCCGCGTGCGTCCGCGTAGGACAGCGCCCATGTCGAAGCGGGTCCTCGCGTTCGCGTTCCGTGGCCTCGCATTCCAGGTACGCGATGCGTACAAAGTGCTCGATGTGTCACCGCGCGCGAGCCTAGACGCCGTCAAGGCTGCGTACCGCCAACGCGCCCTCGCCCTCCACCCTGATGTGAGCGGCGATGCGGGCAGCGCTGAGCGTTTTGCTGAGGTTGTGCAAGCGTTTGAGGCGATCGTAAACGGCAGCGCTGCCGATGAAGACGCGTTCAGTCGGCGGCGAGACGATCGTTCCACACGTGGCGCGCGTGTGGTCGGCGGCATCCTCGTCGTTTCCATCGACGAGCTGCGGCGCGACCCCAACTACGAGGTGTACTGCCTGCGACTCGCGCTGCATGGCGACGGCGAGGTGGAGGGTGCACCCCACTCCAAGGATGCCACTGCAACCTCGGCCAAGGGGGATGTGGTGGATGCCATGAGCAATGAGACTGTGCATGTCGTGCGCGCGTCGCAGTGGGACTCAGTGGGCGATGTGCGGCGGCTGCTGCAGCAGCAGCTTGTTTTGCCACAGAGCTTAAGGTACGAGCACGGTCGCCATCAAGAGGGCGGCCTCGAGCTCATCGCGCCCGGCGGCTGCCTCCTCGGAGAGCATCTCTTCCTCGCCGATTACAACTTGCACGACGGTGATACCTTGTACTTTGCAGTGCGTCGGACGAGTAGTTAAACGAAAACGCTCGTAAACGGGCAGGGCCCCCGCGGCCAGGGCGGTCACTAAGCTAGGGTTCACATGATGAGGGGTCACACCTTCCCCCACGCCGCCGATTAAGGTTTAGGTTACAGCGGGCGGTGTCTTCACACCTCCGACCATAGTCATAGAGGCCCTCGTGCATGGACGCCGTCACACCTTCCCCCACGCCGCCGATTAACGGCCTGGTTACAGCGGGCTGTGTCCTTCACACAGTCATAGAGGCCCTCGTGCATGGACGCCGAAGAAGCGTTGTGTTGAACAGCAAAAAAATATGGCGACCCCGGACGTGCACGTCGACGTCTCTTCAGCTGGCACGTGTGCCACAGTTCGCCTGCGCTATCACCTGACGGCGAGCGTGTTTCGGCTGCCTGCCGACGATCTCAACGTCCGAGACACATTCGGCACGTCAGCCTTCCTCGTGGAAGAGGCCACGCAGCAGGTTGTGCGGCTGGATGTGGCAGGCCGGCCACTAGTGCAGCTCACTGCTGGTGCGACGTATTCAATCGTGCTGGGCGCGTCGCCAAAACTGCGCAAGCAGGCACACGAGCTCCAAGGCAAGCTCGAGGCGGCACGCACGGCTTTGACAAAGCTGATCGAGCGCCACTCCAAGTTCGCAACATGCGTAGCTGCAGAGCTGACACATCTGCGCTCGCTCCTTTCCACCACGGCCTCGTCGGCTGGCACTGCAGCGGTGACAGCAAGCATGGCCGCCGCAACAGCTGCGGCCGCCGCAACAGCTGCGGCCATGGAAACCGCATCTGAGGCAGTTGTGCGCGCGCCGACGAGCGATTATGCAGACGACACCGACATTGCTGTCGCTGACAACGAGGACGCGGCGCCAGCCACTGCGGCGGCTTTGATACCCGCGTCGATGCCTATTTCACGATCGGCGACCGTGCATCTGGAGCCCGTACCCGATGGCACGTGGCCCTTTCGTCCTATCGGCCACTTGCGCACATGCTTTGTCGAGAAGAATGGTACGCCGCGCCAGGGGTGCGTGTGCCCGTCGTCTGCGGCCACACTGAAGCTGCAGCTAGGCAAGGGGCTCAACGCGACGCATTCGGTTGAGGGTCTTGGCGCATTCTCGCACGTGTGGATCATCTTCGTCTTCCATTTGAATGGCAACGTCGGGACCAAATCGAAGGTCCACCCACCGCGTTGCGACGGCATGAAGACAGGGCTCTTCTCGACTCGAACGCCGCACCGGCCGAATCCGATCGGGCTGTCGCTCGTCGAGCTCGAAGCGGTCAGGGGCGACACGCTCCATTTCCGCGGCATTGATCTCGTCGATGGCACCCCCATTCTCGATGTCAAGCCCTACGTGCCCTTTGCCGATGGCCACGGGCTGCCCGCCACAAAGGTGGCAGTAGCGCCGTGGCTTGAGACAATGCCCACACCCGACCTTGAAGTCATGTTCACGCCCGAGGCTGAGGCGGCGCTTGCGGCGCTTGAACCATCGCTACGGCTGCTCACGAGCGCCGCGCAGGCACGCGCGGCACTCGCCGAGGTTCTCGCGGCTGATCCTCGGTCTGTTCACTGGCGGCAGCAGCGAGCCGACGTCGACTACGGTCTCTCGCTCGACTGCCTCAACGCTGTCGTCACTTTTGCGGATGGTGTCGCGACGGTGACGCAGATTCAGCACATCGACCTCTGTGACCGTAGCCATGCCACAGCTGGCTCCAGATGTGCCATCGACGACGCTTCCTAAATACAGTTGTGGATTTGCTCGCAGGTCGAGCGGTTTGCCCAGACCGCTTCGTGAGGGCATGGCGTATGCCCAGACATGCGACGAGTGAAGGCCCGCAACGGTTTCGCGCCCGCGAATTTAGCGCCGGTCGCGGTAGGTCGCGGCTCGGCGGCTGTCGCGCGTCCCGGCCTCGCCCTCGAGCCTCGCCAGGGTTTCGGGACCGGCAACGGACCGCTCGACGCCGGCGTCGGTTCGGTTTGGGGTTTGCCACGGGGTCTGCGTCTGGGGACTGGGCGCGGGCGGACCGCCCGGGTCACGCAGCTATAGACGCTTCACGCTAGAGCCAAGAGCTGTACTACTGTATACAGTACATTCATCGATTTTGTAACGTTAAGCACCACACTGTTCGCGTGAACTGTCCTCAAGCACCTCAAACGCGGGCGGCGTACTCGCGCGGGCACGCAACCCGTACCGCGGCGCAACGTGTGTAACGTAATACAAGAGTTCACTGGGACTCGACACTAGTCCCGCCTGCTCAGCTCGTCGAGTGCGTGCACGGTGATGGCAGTCAGGCATCGTGGTACTGCCGCCGCACTCTCCACCGCTCTGCATGGGCCCTGTCGAGTGCCGCCGATGCACGCTCAGGCAGCCATCTCATCAGGCGGTGCGGGCAGATTCGGTTCGTGGATCTTGAAATTTGACGCGATGAACGCCTGCGCTTGCTCGGCATGCTTGACCATGTACGAGTCTCCACCGTAATTGGGTGCGGGCAGCTCCTGCATCCGGTTGGCGTCCTTGATGACCTGCCGCACCCTGACTTGCTCACACTCCAAACGCTCGCCTCCCGTAGGCAGATTGGGCTTGATCCCTTGTGCGTCTCCTTTTCGGTTGGGTGTCCTCGCTTGCGTGAATTTCAGCGACTCCTTGAGCATGTAGTCCCCGAGATTGACCGTCCCCTTGATCCCCACCCACTCCCTCTTTACCGCACCCGGCGTGAACCCCTTCGCCTTGATACTTTCGGCAACCTGTTGGGCATCGATTCCTGCATGGCCCACATTGTCGAGCTTACTGCTCGCTATCGTGTCGGGAGCCCGCATCAGGTCGAAACGGTTGCGGCTTTCGGTCGCGTTGAAGGGCGTGCTTTGGGCCATTCGGATGGCCCAGGCGTCCCCAGGTACGTGCGGCTGCTCGAGCACCTCGAGCCGTTGCGGTAACAGCTGCTGCGCGTAAGCGGCATGCGCCCTCTTCTGTGCCTCCTCTACTGGGCCGTCTGCTGTGTACGCTGAGCGGCCGGCTGCCTGCATGCCCATGCCGCTGATGCCTCCGGTGACGACGGACACGTGTCGCTCGTAGCCCTCAATCGCCTTCACCTTTTGGATCATGAAGGCATCGCCCAGCATGTGAGACTTGGCATGGATCGAGTCGGGCGCTTTTGCAGAATAAAGCTGCTGTGCATTCTGGGCGGCCGCGGTTCGAAAATCAGCTACGTATGGATTTGGCTTCGATTGCTCACCGCCCATGGTGGGCGTGTGTCCTCTCTTGATGCTGGGCGGGGTGGACCAGTTGGTGGACCCTTGCGATCGGATGTTTCGCACCAAATGTATGTTTGGCACGCGGGTCCGAAACATGAACGTGTCTCCCACCCCCCCCGGGAAGTGAGTGAGAGTGAGTGAGCGAGTGAGTGCTCATGAGCACTCACTCGCTCACTCACTCACTCACTCACTCACTCAGAGTCACTCAGACACTCACTCTCACTCCACTCCCACTCACTCTCACTCACCGGAATCCGCAATGTCCCGGGAACACACCAACCGCGGTGTGCCGTGTGCTGGGGAGGTGAAGCCCAGGCAGACGCGTGAGAACGTCTCATGAGGAATGTGGAAAAAGGCAAGAGACGCCAGGGAGACGCGAGCGAGATGGAGACGCTGGACGCACCAGAACTGGAACCCGCATTGACACTTCTTGAGGCCATCGGGCTGGAAGCGCATACCTTCTGACGAGGAGGAGCTCTCCATTTCGCTGCTGTGTTCAATGGGTCCGCGTCTCCGTGAAAATCTCGAAGAGCTCGGACTAAGGCCGAAGGATGCAAGTCGCTTATCAGAGGCCCTCATTGCACCGCCTATGGTTGCGCGGGACCATGCCAGTGCCGCAGACTTTGCCGCGCAAGTGGCCGCACTCCTCCGGGTCCACGTGAAAGTGTGAGTCGCGTCGCGCCTTTCGACGGTCAGCCCTTAGACTCGTTCACTCGCGTTCGCGACGGCTGAAAATCGGGGAGGCACCGGCGACGAGGAGACGTACTGATGGCCCGCCACGCAGAAATTTGGCGTCTCACTGTCGAGTGACCGACGGCACCCCGACCCGCCGCCGCTCTTCTGGC
>PJAB01000601.1:0-23215 GCA_002887195.1 Chrysochromulina parva | reverse complement strand
CGAGGATGGGCGAGCACGCTCCGAGCCGGAGAGCGCTTGACCACCCTCACCAGCCCACCGCTCGACCAAAATGTCCGAGCGCACGCCCCGCCTCGCGCCCTCCCCGCCTCGCACTTGACGTACGGCCGGCGTATGGCCGCGAAAGCCCCGCGAGGAGCCATCCTATGTCGCGCGCTCAGCGGTAGTTAAAGTGCGGAGCCCCCGGAGCGCGGGGCTCCGCAAAAAACAAAGTCCGCAGAGTTCTCGTCAAAATCGGCATTTCGGTCTCGGTCACGTCTTGGACAAACCGAAGTCCCGGCCGGCCGACGGTGCGCAGCGCACTACAGGGGTAAGATCAGCGAACAGAGAGCGCTTGTGATGCGCACGTTGGCGCTCGCCTTTGCAAACCACGGGTGGAGTCACGAGGTGGCAACTCTAGCGCTGCTCGCGTCGAGTGCACTTCGCATCGCAGACTCCCGTTCCCTCCGCACCGTTCTCCAGAAGTGGTCAGATGATGGTATCCTGTGGACATCGCGTGCTGAAATGAGATCTGGGCTGCCTATGCTCACCAAAATTCAAACAGGGTGCGTGCGCGTTGGCGAAGGCACCATTCTCTCTGAGCTGGAGCCATCAGCTGCCGACCTTGAGTACTGGGTGTGCTCTGCGGAGGGTGGGTTTCCCCCCTATGCTGGTTCGATGTTTGAGACGTGCGAGATTTCAGAGGCCCTCAGCAAATTCTACGGCGAGATAGTTTGCATTTGCACCTCGCATGTCACAACAGTCGACGATGTCACACATGGCATGCATGGCAGGTGAGATGAGCGCTTGATTGTGTTCATCGTGCTGCTAGCATCGCCGGCACGGGATGAGCCATTTACTCCAGTGAAGTGTGCAACGATTCGCATGTTGGCAAGGCAACAGAAAGACGCCATACGCTGGAGGGCCACACGAACATCGTAGTCCCGTAGTCGCCCGTCGCGGACGTCTGCACTCCCTGCAATGCCGGCTGCCGCGTACGAAAGGTTCAAGCGTGGGCCAAGGGGGGCCCTGCGGAACGTGTGCTGTGTGAGCGCGTGCCGGGCCCGAGCGATCGAAATGGAGCAGCAACTTCGTCTGTCATAACGGTGTTTCGGGCTCGAAAACTACAATCTCTCACGGTCCCGGCCGCCGTGGGTCTGACGCCCCTTCTGAAGTGTACACCTCGAAAGAGCTTAAACCCGCACAGCTGTGCTCTTGCCAACGTGCCGAGTACCGCACGAAAGTGGTGCAATCCGCTCAAACACCATGACGCTCCTTGCAAACCAGCTGTAGACTCTATTCGCGTCCTCCAAGGAGCGGTTGGCACCGAGCCTCGCCCTAGTCGCCGGCTGGCGTATCCGTTCTGAGGCCTCCTTTTCGTACCGGTACCCAAGACCCTCGAAGAGCGCAATCACATACTCATTCGAACGCTTGTTGACGTGTTGATGGCCACCGTAGCATGCCCACGAGAGCACCACGCCGTAGCACGCATGAGCGTGCACATTGCGAACGAACATGAGCTCAAAGTCGCGAGGCACATGCTCTCCGACCTCAAGAGAAATGACCCATTCGGCCTTGCCGCGCAAGGCGAGTGGCAGCGTCAAATCCACGTATTTGACGAAGCCGTTGGTGTAATTCTCCACGTCACCGGCGCCATCAAAGCCGCGGTACCACACAGTATCTCCGTAGCGGCTGCGCAAGGAGTGGCCGTACTGGCCCACGCCAGCGCCCAAATCGAGGAACGAACGGATGCCCTGCTTCTCCACGAGACGATAAAGTTCTTGGAGCACAAGCTCATCTGCTGGCACATGCGCGGCCGGCAGAAGATACCCGCCGTCGATGTCAATCAAGCGCTGTGATCCAAAGAGACGATTGCGAGCCATCGTCTCCAAGCACCATCCGCCGTGCGCCGCTGTCTGCTTTGCAGAGTCACGGCAGAAGCGTCGAGCTGCATCATGGCTTCGCTGCTGGCCCACCAGTGCAGCTCGATCGCCCGGCAGTATCAACCTGACGCTATCATTGACGCCTAGCAAGGACCTCAGCATTTTCGAAAACTGCAGTTAACGGTTCTATGTACTGTATTGTGCACACGGGACACCACAGCCTCGCCAGTATGGTGACATCATGGATTTCATTCGAAACTCCCAATTTCACACTACATGGGCTTTCACGCTCAAAACATGCGCCTCGTGCGTCGATCATTCGCGACTGCGGCCGCGGCCACTGCAGCTCTCGCACTCGTGCCACCGGGTGACGAGGAGTATCCCGTCTCGGGTCTTACGGTTGTGTCCTTGCTGCCCTCTGGCATCGCGGGGGCATGCGCTCCACGGCGGCCACGAGTGCCAAGCTTCGAGGTGGTCAGTAACGGCGTGTACCTGTGCGGCATCTCACACGTCGAGGTGGCTTCGGCACAGGCGGCGATCGCTACCATCGCACGCTGCTCCAGCGCTGCAGCGGTTGCGTTGGAGTGCGATGCGAACACGCTCGAGGTGCGAAAGGCAGCTGCGAGGGCGCTGCAGGGCTTGGAGGCTGAGCAGATCCGCAAGGACGCACTCTTCCACATAGGCCGTGTGCGCCAGGCACTTTTCGAATCGGAAACTGTCCGCGACATGGCCCGAGCCCGCGGCCGTGCAGAGCTCAGCTCGCCCTCGCAAGTGGGACTTCAGCCCGAGGTGGTGCGCTACTTGCGGAGCGATGGCGTGCTGTGGGGCAGCGAGATGGCAGCTGCGGCACAGGCAGCTGCCGACGCAGGCTGCCGCGTGGTGTGCCTCCAGCCGGGTGCCAAGTGGATGGAGGAGCCCGCCCCCGGTACGAGCGTCGAAACGCACAGCAGCGTGGTGCGCTCGGCGCGTCGGAGGCTCGCCTTGTTTGCAGGCTGGCTGCGCGTCCACGCGCTGTGCCCGGGTTTTGACGAGCGCAGTTGCGACGCTGTCGGTGTGGCCGCCTTGAACCAGGCGATGCTCGAGATGCTGCCGCGTGAGTATGCCCGGCGCGTCGCCACGCCCGATGAGGTGATGGCAAGGCGGCTTCGCGCACTCCGAGACGAGCTCGGCCGAGGCGAGGATGCCACCGTGGTTGGCTACCCGATCGTCGTGGCTGTCGTGGGTGCGCAGCACGTCCCGGGAATAGTTGAGCGGCTTCGTAGCCGTTGAGAGCAGGAGTGTGCTAAAGTGTGTAAGCTACAACCGAGACCCGCTGTGTATCACTCCCTGGTATGACCTCAGTCTGTTGAGACTCTGTATTTAGCTGGTTCGTGATTGAAATTAAGATTGAAACGATAGAATTCCGCCCAACGCCAAGGCGCGTACAGCGTGTACTCATGCGCGTACTAGCTACTACGTGGCGTTCTCGATCGCCCGGTGGGTTGTTTCGGATGTTTTGAGGTCGGTACGCGTACATTTGGTTATTTTATAATTACCGCGCCACGGCCGGAACCGGCCGGATCAAGAACCCGGTACGCGAGAGCCCGAGACTACCCGACGCGCGTTACCGGCTTGACCGGGCACGCATTCACCATGGCATTCTCTATTGTGTATTGCTGCCTACGTCATACGATCCGAGATCGCCTCCCCGGGCCCCCCGACGCCCGACCATATTACACATGACTCATGTGGCGATATATGCCCCGTGCACGTGTGACCCGCCGCCCCCCCTCCAACCCCTTCTCACATGACTACGTAGTAGCACTTCTAGTAGCCTACATGTATGTACAACGTAGCACAAATTGAAATGAATCAGCTAGCAGCGCGCTTGCATCTGCAAGGCCCTCCATGGGCCCTCGCGTCGTCGCGTCGCCGATCGTCTCCGCAAGCGAGCACACCCTCGCAGGCCTTGGACTTTGTCCCCCACCCCTCGAATCGTGCAGGAGGACGCGCACCCTCGGCGCGGCTCACGCACCATCCCAGACGCAGACGAAGTTCGGGGACGGGCACGAGTACGAGTTGCCTGTGTACGAGATGCGGCCCGTGGAGACGTTGAAGGCGAAGACGGCCACTGAGCCCGAGTCTTGATTGGCCACCAGGAGAAACTGGCCACTCTTGTCGAACTGGAAGTGGCGGGGCGTCTCTCCGCGCGTGTGGAAGATGCCCGCGAGCGTGAGCATGCCGGGCGGCGTCGAGTCGCGGTGGATGCGGTGCACTGACACCGAGTCGTGGCCGCGATTGCTGGTGATGACGAAGTCGCCCGTCGGGTGGATGGTAACCCGGCCGCACGTGTTCATGTCGAAGGGGAAGTCCTCGGGCACCGTGGACACGGTCTGGACGAGGGTGAGCGTGGGCTGCTGCAGAGCCGCAAGAGCTTTCGTCTTCTCTTCGGGCGTGGGCGCATCGGCCCACGCCTTGGCGAGGCGGATGGCCACGTCAGGATGGAATGAGAAGACGGCAATCTGTGAACTAAGTTCGTTGACGACGTAGCACGTCGGAATGTCCTTGGCGAACATCATGTAGCGCGGGCCGAGGCCGCGACGGCTCGCCTTGACGCCACTCGGGATCTCGCCGCACGGGATGACGTTGCCTGACTCTTCGTCGAAGAGGAACTGTCGGATAATGTCCATCCCGAGGTCAGGAACGTACGCGATCGTACCGGTCGTGGGCTCGAGGACGATCGCGTGCGAGTGCGGGTCGCCCTGGCGCTCCTTTTGCGCATTCTCGTCGTTGAGCGAGTGATTCACGTGCTTATCGGCGCGCGCCTTCATCGGCTTGCCTCCCTTGGGGTCGTAAGTGGCCAGGTAGCGTCCGATGCGCCCGTCGGGAAGCAACTCGAGCGTGCCGATGGTACTGTCCCAGTAGTTGACGAGAAGCATACGCCGCGCGTGCTTGTGGATCGTCAGGTAGCAGGTGGACGTGCCGCGGGCGCTCACGGGCGGGCAGTGCTCAGACATGGCGCCGGTCTTGAGATTGATCGCAAGGGAAATCACTTGGCCATCCATCTTGACGGACTCCGTGCACGCGTAGATGATCGGCAAAGTCGGGTGACGACGGCTGAAGGCAGGGTTGTGCACGAAGCCGGTCTTCGTCATGGAGAGGAGCGTGAGCGTGCCCTCGACCGTGTCAAGACGGTACGTGCGGAGCGCACGGTTGGCGGGCACGCCACGGGGCCCGTGCGCAAGATCCGAGAAGTCAGAGTAGGAGGAGACGAGCACAATCGGACCGTGGTGGTGCGGTGGCGGCGGATAGCTCAAAGCAACAGCGGCCATCATGCCTTCATGGTTGTCTCCGTCCTTGACCCGATCGAGCTCCGAAAGTCCTTGTGCGTAGGAGTCGCCACGGATACGCAGGGGAGGCGGCGGAGGGCCACTCGCAGGGTATGCGGCCATTGGCGATGACGGCGGCGAGACATCGGTTGTAGCGAATCGAAGGGAGTCTTGCGAGATCGTTGACGGGATTTTCTTCACGAGCTGATTGGCAATGGCGTCGGCCATTGCGAGAGAGGAATCTGTGTATGTTTGTCCTAATTACGTCGCCGAGGTCCCGACAATCATCAGTCTCTGTACCCCGCACCGCCAGCATGCGCCCGGTCACACGACTTCTCACTCATATTAGAATGGCATCATCCTAGGTAGCATCTGCCGGTTGAGGAAGCCCTGAAGCGCCATGATCGTCGGGTCGTTGTCACACACGCCGAAGAGCACGTCGCCGTTGAGGCCCATCCGATGCGTGATCTCGAGGTCGTCCGCGCCATTGTTCTTGAGGAACGTCTGCAGCGCAGTCACCAATTCGTTCGTCCTGACGGTGCCCGTGCTTAACGGCAGGCGGACGTCGCTCTTGCCATCACCGCCCGAGCGAATGACAACTGTGGCGTCAGAAGATACATGTATCGCGGCTGCCTCCTCCTTCGCCTCCTTCTCCTTGGCCACCTTGCGCAGGGCCGCGTGCCTCTCGTGATCAGCCCACACCTCGCCCCACTCCGCACAAGTGCGCGGCTTGCAGCCGTGCTGCGCCTCAAAGGCGACCTCATCGACCAGCTCCTTGGCAATGCCAGGGGACGAGTCGTATCGAGGGTCGCGCACGCCTACGATCGGGCTCATGCCCGAGAGGTTGCATCCGATGACAGAGCGTGAGCCCTCGCTTTTCTTGAGGAAGCCGATGAGCGCCGTCTTGAGCGGGCTGTTCCATTTGGACCCAAAGAAGAGCGGCATGAAGGGCGTCTTGTGGTCCGCAACTCTCTCCTCGTCGACTTGGAAGCCATTCTGCTCGAGGAAAGAGGCGAGCGGATCGAGAATGAGCTGTAGGCTACCGTCGATAGCGAGCTCGCCGGGCTCCCACCACCACGGCCACTCTGCCGGCTGCTTGGTCGATGGCTCGGGGACAGTGGGCGGCTCCTCAGGGAAGACGTAGACAAAGAAGCTGCGTTCAATGTGGCCAAGAAATTCGATGTAGGCAGAAGCCGCATCCGCGTCAAAACATCCCTGTGTGCAGCCTGTCAACCGCACTGCCGGTTCTGCCGCCGACATGCTCGCTTCCCTTCCCCTTGCCACGATTTCTGCCGCTCTCGCCTCCTCCTCCACCCTCGCCGGCTCCTCCATCTCCGCCACCTCCCCCTCCCCCTCCAGAGGTTCCACGTCGGTTATCTCGGGCATCGCAGTGATAAAATCAGCTTGGCCATCGGCCTTGCGCATAGTCAAGCATGAAAAATTCGCACCCATTTTTGGGTCGAAGAGGATACGACGCGCGCGCATGCGCATGCACAGTACACTGACCCAGCTCGTCGAGTACGAAACCGTGCTTCACAGTTGTTTTCAGGCGAAACTCCCCGGGCTTTCCGCGGCACGACGCCAGGGAATGGTTCGCGCAGGAGCTCGCGCCGGAAGCGGCGGCGCCTTTGGCAAAGGCCAGGGTCGCGGCGGCAGTGGTGCTCGTTCCGGCCGCGGCGACAGCGGTGCTCCCAGGTTTGAGGCACGAGAACCTGATCAGCTCACAGGCTTTGATGATCTGACGGAGACCAAGTTCGGCAAGAAGCAAGCCAAGTTGGCGAGGCTGAGCGGCGGGCAGGGCGCGCTCATGCTCGACGAAGACGAGCTCGAAGAGGCCCTCAATTTGCTCGACATGTGGAGTGACGACGACGACCTGCAGACAAAGGGGCCGAGCGGCGGCGGTGGCAAGGGCAAGGTGACGCAGGCAGAAAAGGCCTCGTTGGACAAGGCCTCCAAAGCGGCCAAGGACGTTGGTTTGGACACGCGGTTCATGTCGCTCGGTGCCGCGTCCAAGGTAGACCTCGTGGCTGATTTCCGTACCCCAAGGGAGAGCGGCGGCGGCAGCGCCTCTTCGGCCATGGCGGCGGCCGCCACCTCACCCGGTGGGCACGACCAGGGCGAGCTACCGCCGGTGCAGAAGCCAAAGCTCGAGCTGCCCGAGGGCGTGCAAGTCGTAGGCGGCGATGTCACGTACGAAGAGCAAGAAGATGGGTCGTACGCGCTACTTGTGCCCGAGGGAGCCTTTCTGAAGGTCAGCCTGAGTGCGACGCCATGGGTGCTTGAGGAGGACGGACGGTTGCACAACTTCACGATGGTGCTCGCGGTGCGGCTCGACGCGATGCCGAGCGCCACGGTGCCCATCTTCAGCGGCGGCGCGCCGCCGCCACCCGGCGAGAAGGTCGAGAACGTCTCGATCTTTAAGAACGGAGGCGTCGGCGCACTCAATGACATGGGCACGGCGGAGGCGGCGGTGCGCGCGGAGCGCTGGTGTTGGCTCGTGATCACGCGAAAGCCTGGCGAGCTTAACACCTTCGTCAACGGGCGGCTGTGCGCGGCCGTCAAGATCGAGGCGCCCAAGCCGCCCGAGAAGAAGGAGGAGAAGGAGAAGGAGAAGGACAACGAGGGCAAGCCCAAGGAGGAGGACGCGGCAGCGGGGCCGAAGCCGCAGCTGCAGGAGAAGTTTGTGCTCGACCCGCAGTTCATCGCGCTCTTCGCGGGTGGCGAGGGCGGTGTTGCGGAGGCCGCGGTGCGCGGCCTTGCCATCAAGTACTTGCGCATCACCTCGAAGGTGTGGCGACAGGATGAGATCAGTGAGGAGCTGCACAAGGTGCGCTCAGCTGATGAGGAGGCGGAATTGAGCAGTGCGGCTGATAAGAGCCGTGCGAGCAAGCTGTGCCTGCAGGACCTGTACGCGAAGCCGCCACCCGTCTGGCTGCATCCCGCATTTGCCGCCGAGTTCGCCGACCCCTTCATCGCCGGCACCGCCTTCGAGGAGTCGGAGATGCACATCTCGATCGAGGTGCTCACGCTCACGCTTGACGAGATGCTCAAGGCGGGCGACCTCGCTTCCAAGTTGTCGCATACTGCACGTTCGGCGCTCAACACCGCGTGCTCCCAGCTCAAGGACACGCGAAAGCTCGCCCACAAGCTCGCGCACGCGCGCGATGGGCAAGGGCAGGAGCGCTCGTTCTTCTCGGCTCTGGCAAAGGCGTTCGACGACCTCGATCCGGGGTGCGTGATGATGGTGCCGTACGACAACGGCGATAGCCCGCTGCTGCTCATCGTGCGGCGCGGCGTCCATCCATATGCGTTCACGTGCACGTTCACAGTGGTCAACTCGACCTCGCGCGGCAGCGAATTCCACCCGGCTGACGGTACCAACCCGCCCAAGATCAAGTACCGCACCTGCCTTGAGCTCGGCGACGTGCCTGTGGAACGGCTCGGCGATGAGGCGTTTTGGGTGGTGCTTTGGTTTGGGATGAACATTGACGACCCCGAGGCGATGTCGGCGGGCCGTCTCAAGCGCGGCGGCCTCGAGACGCTCTACGAGGTGTGCCTGCCTTTTTTGGCAGGTACCTCGCTCGACCGCGGCCTCGCACGCTGGCAAGCCGCCGCCGAAGAGCGCGGCATCCCGCAGCCGCCCCCGCGCACGCTGCGCCGTTCGAATTCGGGCCACTACGGCTGCTGCCGGCACGCGCTGCGCTACCTCCTCGAGCGCTCCGGCGTCGGTGCCGACGAGTGCCGCATCATCTCGCTGCTCCTGCGCCACCAAATGTTTCGGCTCGCGCAGAACGATCTGCGCTTCGTCATGGGTCTCGGCGACGCGGAGCGGATGGTGCTTGACTTGGCCAAGCGGCAGCTCGCGTACAAGGCCGCCAAACTCGGCTCGCAGCAGCTGATTGGACTCGCTCAGATGGGCACCATCTCGCACGAGATTGCCGAGCTCGACGAGCTCATCAAGAAGCGCGGTGGCCGTATGGACGAGCCAGCGCCGCCGCCGCTCATCCTGTCTGCCGCCGACGCTCATCTCGGCCGTCCCTCGCTCGAGCACCTGCTCGGCCCGATGCTACTGCCCGCGATCGAGGGCGGAGAGAGCCACCCTGCGGTGGTGATCAAGGGCATCGAGGTACTCGGACTCTACTTCTCGGCCTCCTGGTGCTCGCCGTGCGTGCAGACGACGCCGCTGCTCGCGGCAGCGTACAAGGCGCTGCGCGCGCGCGGCAAGATGCTCGAGATTGTGCTGGTGCCGCAGGACCATACCGAGGACGAGTACCACTCATACCGCGCGACGCAGCCGTGGCCAGCCCTCCCCTTCGGCGGGCAGCTTCCCGCGATCCTCTCACAGCTCTACCAAGTGGGCTCGATCCCTTGCCTCGTGCTCCTCGAGCCGAGCGGGAGGCTGATCTCGACGGATGGCGTGCGGCTGCTGCGCCGGCACGCGCGCGCCTTCCCATGGAGCGGATCCGCGCCCAAGGAGACGCCTCACCTGCACCCGCTATTCGATCGGCTGTTGCGCCTCTCCCCCATCGACCCGGGGCAGGTGTTCGACCTGCCCAAGTACAAGCCGCTCGACTTTCTGCGCCAGCCGCAGGCAGCGACCACGCTCGAGGAGGCAATCTCCGCGCTGCGCACGTGCGACATGCTGTGCACGCAGACGGCGGTGCAGGCGCACTCGGTGCTCAACACGAACTTCCTCAAGGTCGGCCTCATCCAGCACACGTTCACGTGCGTGCTCCCGATGCCTAAGCCCGAGGGCGACAAGGTCGGGGCCGTCTTCCCACAGCAGTGCCTTTGGCGCACGCCGCTGCTGTACGACCAGCAGCTGGGCATCCTGCTGCTCCTCCAACGCATCCTCGAGCACTTTGCAGCCTCGGTGCTCTCCCTCGACCACACGCGCTCGCTCGATGCAGTCCGAATGGTCGTGCCCGCGTGCATCGCAGCCGTCGCGGACGTGGTCATGCGCCAGATCGCGACTGACGAGCCTTCCCGCGTGTGCCTGCACCTGCGCGGCACGCACGAGCATAAGGGCTTCACGATCGGCAGCGGCGCGCTCGCTAAGCAGTCGAGCCATGTACCGGTACACACGCCCGAGCTCAATACGGCGCGCGCGTGCGTGCTCGACTACTTCGACGCGCAGAGCTCGCTGCCCCAGATCTACGCATGGGAGAACACGGGCGCGCTCGAGCTGCAGACGGTCAAGTGGCTGCGCCAGATCGCGCAGGACCTCGCCTTCCCGGCCGACATTAACAACGTGGCCGAGTATATCCGCGACATTGATCACCTCGTGATCAAAAACTACCCCGAGTTCCGCTGCTTCCGCGACATCGCCTTCTACTTCAAATTCTTCCTCAACCCGCAGATCTCCGCGTTTCCTAAAAAGGCCGCGTACACGCAGCGTCAGGCGCAGCTCCTCTTCTTCTACCACCAGCCCGAGCAGACCTTTTTCGTGGGTGGCTTCAAGCTGCCCGGCGGTGACCTCGAGCTGCTCTCTGCCAAGCCGCGGGTCAAGCGCGGTGAAGAAGTGCCCACCACGCGGTTCGCCTCCCTCGCCGACCCGAATGAGTACACGCGCCCTTCGCGCGTCGAGGGTGAGGACGACCTGCTGCACATGTGGGACCTGCCTGACTTTGGCGAGCTCGCATCTCCCGATCAGAACGCGGCTGCCAAGGCGCTCGGCCAGCACGATGCCGAGCTGCTGCTCAGCTACCTGACGGTCCCCTACCTGCGCATCCCGCTCGTCATCTCCTTCTTCGCGTCCGAGGACCGCATCCACCTGCTGCAGGCCCCCAAGCTGCAGGCCCTCTTTGACGCGGTGCTCTTCGAGCCTGGCACGTTTCTACCGAAGCACTCGGCCGAGCTCGAGCCGGTGGATGTGCCCACCTCGGCGCCCGAGCTGCTCGGCACAGCGCACCATATGCTGCTCAACGAGCTGATGCACTCGCCCAAGACGCTCGTCGAGGGCGTGCTCAAGCTCGCGCACCAGGCGACCGACCTCGACACGGGCACGTTCAAGGCGTCCACCACCACCGTGATCCTGTACGTAGTGCGCCTGGCCTCTCGCTTTGAGAACTACGTGTCCTTTCTCATCCAGTACGATGCGGGCTCGCACGATTCGATCCGCGGCAAGCCCTTTCGACAGCTCGGCGTGCCCGCACGCGTGCGCGAGCAGCTCGTCGCCGCTCGCATGAGCCTGCGCAAGGTGCTTCTCGAGGAGTTGCGACCGCTGCTGAGTGGCTGGTATCACAAGCTCTCTCGGGAGCTGGACACGGCACTCGTCGAAGAGGACGACGAGATCCTCGACGAGAACGTGCGCCACATGTGCGTCGTGCACTCGCACCTGGTGCTCATGCTGCGCAACGTGACGGCGGCGGAGCTGTGCGAGCCGCTCGTCTCGACGCTCGTGTGCGGCATGGCCTTCTTAGCGACACGTCATCAGTGGAACAAGGAGCTGCTCGACGTATGGGATGGGGCGCCCTCATACGACGCGTGGCGGGTGCCAGAGACCGAGCTGTACGAGGCGATGCATGTGGTGCGGCGCAGGGTGGTAGGCTGGCTGCGGACCTCGGCGACGCAGCGCGAGCTGGATGCGGTGATGACGGCGGTCGTGCGCATCTCCGAGGGCAGCGGCGCGATGCTCGCGCCCAAGGACGAAGTGGCGCAGCGCTGGGGATACCTCGCTGAGGGGAGCAACCAGGGGCGCTTTGCCGTGCACTCGAGCCGCAGCCGCCGGCCGCGCCATGGGCTGATTGAGCCGATCCCCACCATGCTCAAGGAGCCGGACGACGCGATGGTCTTCGATGTGCAAGTGACGCAGATCACGCTCATGGCGAGCCATCCGCAGGCGCTCAAGCAGGGCGTCGCCGAGATGGACGACGTGACGACCGTGTTTGGGGACGTGGCGATGCAGGCGTGCTTGACCGAGCAGACGTCGCACCGCGAGGTCTACCGGCTCGTCGGACGAGCGCACGCAATCTCCCAATGGGACCGCGACATGAAGATGGCCGTGCTTGAGCACTGGCGCGCCTACTATCCTCAGGAGCTCTTCCCCTCTGAGAAGGCTTGGCTGCCCGCGGTGCTCGAGCCGGTCCGTCAGACGTACATGATGCAGCCGCAACCATTACAGCTCTTCCTGCCGGAGGAGCCGTTGCCGGAGGACGCGCAGCTCGCGTACCTCGTGGGCAAGCAGCCGTCGCAGTCCGGCGCCTGGATCGAGGTCTTTGTGTACCGCGCACGCCGCATGGTCCATGTCTATCGGCTCGAGTCGCACGGCCGGCGCCACTACCGCTCGCTCATCTACACGAGCGATGCACGCATCTGCCTGCACGAGATGCAGCCGTCGACCGAGCACCGACGTGCGCCGTGGCCCCAGTGGGCGCGGCACGAGGCTGGCAACCCGTACGACGTGCCGGAGGCGGGCCCGTCGGCGGTGATCACGCGGGAGGCAGCTGTGCCCGAGAACCTCTCCTTCGGCGACGAGACGTACATGCCTTCACGGCTGCTCTTTGGGCTCCTGCCCACTACGCTGCTCGAGAAGTACACGTTCTGGCAGGATGAGAAGGACCATCTGCGCGGCTACCCGCGCGACCCAGCCAAATGCCACGACGTCATCTTTGTCAACCTGGGCGTGGGGGGGCACGTGGCCGTGCACGGCGGCCGCTTCGAGCAAGTGCGCCGCGGCGATTCGCTGCTCGCGCCGGCGCGTGCGGTCGTACTGCGCTTGCTCCGCAGCCGGCTGGAGCGCCAGCGAAAGGCGACGCACGATGCGCTTGCGTTGCTCGACACGTTCACCAAGGAGCATGGGCTCCTCTCGCATCCCTTCGAGTCGAGCTTTGCCGTGTGCGGTGGCGTCACGCGGCTGCTGCAGAGGCTGGGCAAGCACTCCTTCGGCGCGGGCTCCGAGCCGGCGATCTCGCGCGATCTCGAGCGCATCAAGGAGCTTCTCGGTCTCGTCAACCTCGTGCCGTTCCAGCGGAGGCGCCGCCGGCATCGGCTCTCCAAGATCGTGATCCCTGCACTGCTCGACGCTCTCGTTGCGTTGCTCGACGATGAAGAGACCAAGGAGAGCAACAGGGCTGAGGGGAGCGAAGGGGGGGCGGTGCCGACGCCGGCGTCGGGTTCGAGAGCGCCCGGGCAAGAGGGCAGCCCGGCTGCAGCGGCAGGGGCGAGTGCGGCAGTGGCGAGTGCGACAGGGGCGAGTGCGGCAGTGGTGCCGTCCACACCTGTTGAGGGTGTGGATTTCGATGACGAGGAGCTCGTGCTGCTCGACCTGCTGCATGCGCCCCCGGACTCGTACTTGTACTCTCTCGCGACGGTGATGGCGCGCGTCGAATCGCTCTCGCACGTGCTTGCGTGGGCCAGGTACGACGAAATGGCGCGGCTGCACACGCCTGAGGCGGTCACGCAATCCGACCTGCATTTGGTGTCGCTCCCGCGCCTCAAGCTGACCTTTGAAGCGCGAGAGGTCCATGGGTCCGTGCGGCTCTACTCGGTCGACCATGCCGACCTGTTCATCACCAACCAACGCAACGAGGCGAGCTCGATGCTTGCAGGCATCCCGCACTCGCTGCTGCTGAGCAACTCGAACGACGAGCTCTCGGTGCTCGTGCCCGCATGGCCACCCTGCCGGCCGGCGGTCGACTCGGTGCCGTTTAGCACCGAGCTCGTGCTAGACCGCTCCAGCCGTAAATGGTACGATCAGCTCGAGCATCCCTACTACATGTACCCGGTGCACGTGTCGCTCTCCTTCTTGTACTCGACCACGCTCGCCTCGGCGCTTTACCTGCTGCTGCTCCGCTACCTCAATCGGCAGTACAAGGCGGTCGTGCGCCTGGTGGACACGGTGGGGACTGACTCGGCGCTCACCAAGGAGGAAGCGGAGATCCTTGCATTTACGACATGCTCCAAGGTGTCCCCTGATAAGCATCCGGACGCCTTCGCCGCTCGTCTCAAGATCTCGCTCGTCATGCTAGATGCACCCCTGAAGCTGCCTTGGGACTTGTCGCGCGAGATGGCGGGCTACCTGTTGCGCCTCGAGCATGTTTCGGCGGACTGCCTGCTGGCGCCCGAAGAGGAGCTCACTCTCCTCAAGAAGTGCATTTGCGACGTGGCCGACAAGCGATACACACCGGAGAATTACACGGCACTCGGCGTGACCATGTGCAAGAACCGGCGTGCCGCGCTGCGCGCTCGCGTCGTGCATGCGCGCAGCCTGGACGGCAGCCTGAGCGGCGCGCTGCCGATGACACCCGTGCCCTCGTGTTCCATCGAGCTGCCCAAGCGCGCGGCAGAGAGCCGGAGCAGTTGGGTGTACAAGTGGCATCCGACCGTGCTGCATGCGACGCCTGAGGTGAGTGCCTCCGATCGCCGCCGATCGCCACTGATCGCCACTGATCGCCTCTGATCGCCTCTGATCGCCTCTGATCGCCTCTGGTCGCCACTGATCGCCACTGATCGCCTCTGGTCGTATCCTTCATCCTCAGGAGCTCGAGACACTGCTTGAGGACCTCATTATGAACTTCAAGTTTGAGCGCTCCTTTTACCTCGAGGGCATGCTTGAGCTTCTCGGCACCCTGAACGAAAAGAACCCACCGTCGAACCGCAAGTTCTCGCTACCGGCGGGTGGTTTCCTCACACTCCACTGCCTCTTCACGGACGCGACCAAGTGCCGGCCCGGCCTGTTTGCAGGCTTCCACTCGAGCGTCTCGTGCTCCACGAGCTTCGCGACCATGCTCCTCTCCTTCCTCGAGTTTGACGAACCCTCGTTGCTCAATTCGATCTGCCTCTCGATGGCGCGCTGCCCCTCTCTCGGTGTGCTCCTGCCCAAATTCGTCGACGATCGCGTCACCAAGCGGCGCGACGTCTTCTGCGGTGTGGCGACACCCGAAGAGCCACGGACTCCTCTAGCGACGCTCCTGCGCGCGATTTTAAACGAGGTTCAGCTCGTCGTCGCCGAGGCACCCTCGCCCGCAAAGGCGGAGGTGATGCGCGTCATTCGGCGGCGGCGCGTCGACGCTCTTGCCCAGGAGCGCATGTGGGGATCCTACGGCGGCTACTACGGCGGCGGCGGCGGCGGCTATGGGGGCGGCGGCGGCGGCTATGGGGGCGGCGGAGGAGGAGCGCGCGGGGGCGGCGGCGTCACTTTCGGTGGCGAGATCGAGATTATCGGCCCCTCATTGCCGATCACTTACGGTCCCAGCCGCCCCGGCGGCGGCGGCGGCGGAAGCGGCAGCGGCTATGGGGGCGTCGGCGGCAGCTATGGCGGCAGCTATGGCGGCGGCGGCGGCGGCAGCGGCGGAACGTACGACCTCGACAGCGTGGCCAAAGAAGTAGAGGAGCAGACGAGCGAGGAGATTGAGCACCTCGAGCAGCTGCGGCTGCTACGCCAGATGCATAAGGACGGCAGCGTGTGCGAGGAGCTCAGCGACAGAGAACAAGCGCTTCTCGAGACGATGCGCGAGAGCGTCTTCCATGGCGTGCTGCTCGGGCAAGACGCCTTGCAGCGCTCGTCGGTGACCGACCTCTCGTGTCAGTCGCGCCAAGTGCGCCCCGTGAACAGCTGCTCGAGCCTCAAGTACTTCAAAGGGTCGGGCTTCAATGAGGCGTGCCCGATCACGCTGTGCGACTTTGAAGAGGGCGAGACGGTGAGAGACTCTTGCACCGGATCTCGTCAAGCTGGCATGATGGCCTCTGCTGATAACCACTGATTGCCCCCGTCCTCAGGTGATGAAGCTGCCGAATGGACATCTGATCTCTCCCGAGGCGTTTGAAGACCTCCTCAAGCTCGCTCGCAAGGAGCGCAAGCCGCCCGTCGATCCGTTCACCCGGCGCGAGCTGCCGCCGAGTACGACCGAGGAAGAGATGCTCCACTTCTGCTCGGCGCCGTTGCAGGCGCTCGGGCTCGAGCGTTTCGTCACGCGGCTCGCGAGATCGGAGCTCGGCGAGCCCGAGGTGAGCTCGGCGCTCGGCTTTGACGTGTCGCAGCACCCAGAGGCTCGTTCAAAGGTCGCAATCGATATGCTCAGCCGGCTCGCCGCCGACACCGAAGTCTTCGCCAAGAAGAGTAACGGCGCGACGGCGCCCCGATGCCTCTTCCTTCGCGACGCCGAGGCTGTTGTGCGCGGCGCGGATGGCGGCGCGCGCACCGAGGCGACCGCCCAGGTGCTTGCGCTCACCGCTTGATGACCTCTGATGACCTCTGATGACCTCTGACGACCTCTGATGGCCTCTGATGACCGCCCAGGTGCGTGCGCTCCTCGCCGAGCTCGCCGAGCTGCGCGACAAGGACGCGGCCGTGGTGCGCGATGCGTTGCCCATCTTGGTCAAGCGCGCAACGGCCGTGCCACTCGAGGGTTCGTCACACGACGAGCTGCGCCGTCGCACGTTTCAGCTTCGTCAGCTCGCCGGCCAAGAGGCGAGTGTGAGCACAGAGTACCTCTTCTGCTTACTCGTCTCCTCGACGGGCGTGTCTGACCTGCGCTCGGCCAACCCGTACGTGAGCGAGAAGGAGGCGGATGAGTTGCTCGACCTAGCGGTCGCGGTGATCCTGCATGCGAATCGCGTGGGCCAGATCAACCGGTGCATGAGCGAAGCGCGTGGGCTGCTCAAGCTGCTCGAGACGGCGGCGCACGAGTCGTCGGCGGCGCTCACGGCCGGTGCGACCGAGCAGCTCATCTCGGCGCTGATGCTCAAGAGCGCGACGCTCGCCGACCAGCTGCTCGCACGCCGCTACTACGTCGAGGCGTCGAGCCCGCCGAGCGCTGCGGATGGCGCGTTGTCGTCCGAGGGCATGCGCCTGCAGTACGACCCGCGATTCCTGCTCTTCGAGTTCACGCACAACATCCTGCTGCGCCAGACGCAGGTACACTTGATCCAGGAGTTTGTGGGCGCGGTACGCAAGGGGCAGCCGCTCGTCAAGCAAATGCTCATGGGCGGCGGCAAGACGACGGTGGTTGGCCCTATGCTCGCGCTCATGCTCGGCGACGGCGAGATGCTCGTGCTCCAGACGATGCCGCAGGCGCTCCTCGAGCAATCGAAGGCGACGCTGCGCGCCACCTTCTCGGCGATCATGCGCAAGCGCGTGTTCACGCTCGTCTTCGAACGCTCAAGTGAGCTCGGATGGGGCACCGTCGAGAAGCTCATCGAGGCGCGCCGTAACCGCGGCGTCGTGCTGTGCACCGCCTCCACCGTCAAGTCCATCCAGCTCAAGCTGCTCGAGAAGATGGATGTGCTGCGTGACACACGGCGCAAGCAGCACCCGAGCATGGAGGTGGATCTGCGCGCCCTGCTCGAGGTGATCACAGTGTACCGCTCCTCGTGCCTCATTATGGATGAGGTGGACCTGCTGCTGCATCCCCTCAAAAGCGAGCTCAACTTCCCAATCGGCAAGAAGCACGCTCTCGACGTGAGCCCGCAGCGCTGGCAGTGTGCGATCCATTGCTGCGATGCCGTCTTCTACGCCGAACGCAAGTCGATGTCGGTCAACTTTGAGCAGTCGGCGCGCGCCAGGTCGATCCTCGAAGAGGTGCGATCTCGATCTCCCTGGATCTCCCTCATCAGTGTGTGCCCTCGATTCCCCTCTGATCGATCTCGTTCGATCTCGCTCGATCTCGTTCGCGCAGCTCAACGGTGTCATCGAGCAGGGCTACGCGGAGCACACGCTCCAGCGCTCGCCGCACCTGACGCTGCTCAACGAGGAGTGGTACAAGCGCTCGATGATGCTCCCGATGGCGCAGTGGATGCTTCTGTGGCTCGAGGCCAACCATGTGAGCGGGCTGCAGTCCGAGCACATGCTCGCCTACATCACGCACGACTACACGCCGCTCATTGGGCTCGATTGGGGCGAGGCCGTCGAGGAGGCGGTCGCCGCACAAGAGGCCGAGATGAGCGCCGAGTTGAGCGCCGACCCGTTGGTCACGAGCGCCACGCGCAATCAAGGGGCACTCGCCCGCGCACGCAAGGCAAGTGGCGCGTCCTCGGTCGAGGCGCCCGATGCGGCGCCGAGCAGCGGCATTACCGGTAAGATACGCGGGGTGCAGTACACGTCACCAGCCAAGGGCACGGCCGCATACGCGCAGCTGCGGCTGCATGCGCTGCTCAATTTGAAGCTCAAGCTCAACGAGCTCACGACGAAGGCGATGCAGCTGATCAACCTGACCGAGGAATGGCTCAACACTTTCTTGCCCCACTGCCTGCAGAAGATTGATCGAGTGTCGTTTGGACTGCTCTCGATGAGCGAGATGCAGAAGCAGCAGAAGCTCGATCCCCACACGCCGCGATCTCGCCTGAAGCTCGCGATCCCCTTCGTCGGCAAGGACGTACCCTCGACAGCGTCTGAGTTCGCGCACCCGGACATCATCATCGGCCTCACGGTGCTCGCCTACCGGTACGAGGGGCGGCTGCCTGTGCTGGCTGTGCTGTGCTGGCCCCTGATAAGGGTCTGTATGAGCCCTGAAGGCCTCTGATTGCGTGTGAGTACCTGCCTCATCAGGTACGAGGGGCTGCGCCGCTCCGACTTTGAGGAGGACCTGATGCCGTTGCTCCGCTCCAATTTCGAGGCCGAGGCGGGCCCTTACCGGCTGCGAGTTTCGTCCCTCATGTACAACACGTGGGTGGAGCAGGCGGGCGGGCGCATCAAGGGGAGCACAAAGGAGATCGACCACAAGCGCACGGCGGCGGCCACGCGCAGCTCGAACAACGAGGAGGAGGACGGACCGCCCGGTACGACGCGCGACGCGGTACCCGAGGATGATCTTGTCGTCCCTCTCTGGCTGCTCAAGCAGAGCAACGAGGAGCAGGTGACCCGCCTCTTCGAGCTGCTGCGCAAGCTACCGATGGCCATCCATTGGTATTTAGAGCAGGTCGTCTTCCCGACCTACACGCAGCACCAGCACATTAAGCTCTCAGCCTCGGGGCAGGAGCTCGGCGGCGCGATGCTCTTCCCCTCGCGCGTGGGCTTCAGCGGCACGCCATCCGACCTGCTCCCACTCGACCTCGGGCGCTGTGGGTATGTGGAGGGCCCCGAGGGCCTCCGATGGGCCTCTGATGGCCTCGGACTGCCCCTGATTGCATGCGAGTGCCTCCCTAATTAGGTACGAGGAGGGCTCGGATGGGCAGATGCTTCACGTGCTCACGGACGAGCTGTGCATGTGCGTCGAGTTCGTCGAGAGCGGTTGGACCGTCGATTCGCTCCTTGAGCGGGTCGCGAATGCGGAGCCGCGCTTCCATGCGCTCATCGACACGGGCGCGCTCATCACCGGCCTGGGCAACAAGGGCGTCGCGCAACGGCTGCTCGATCTGGGCTTGGGTCGCTGGTGCGAGATTGCGATTGAGATTGCGATCCCCTGATGGTCTTTGATGGTCCTTGATGGTCCTTGATGGCCTCTGATGGCGAGCGCGTGCCTCCCTTATCAGGTGCGAGGGCGTCGTCTTCCTCGATGAGAGCGACGAGAAGGTGATCCTGGTCAAGGCGACTGGGCGCGTGCTCAAGCTTTCACAGTGCGGCATCGCCGTCGAGAACCGCTTCGCCTTCTACGACCAGATCCACACGACGGGCATGGACATCAAACATACGCTCAACGCGGCTGCGGCCCTCACGCTCGGAAAGGACATGGTGTTCCGTGACCTCGCGCAGGTGAGGGCCGCTGATGACCGTTGATTGGCCCTCATGGTGTTCCGTGACCTCGCGCCGGGACCTTGGTGAGCGCATACGACCGATCGCCTCTGATTGCGTCTGATTGCGTCCCTCATCATCGCGCAGGGTGCGTACCGTATGCGCGGCATCGCCAAGGGGCAGACGATCACGATGCTCGTCATCCCCGAGGTGCAGCAGCTCATGAAACGGCAGCTCAGCAAGGCAAGGCAAGGCAAGGCAAGGCCCGCCGGCGCCGGCAGCGGCAGCAGCGGCGGTGTCGACGGCGGCGATGTCCACGGCGGCGGTGTCGACGGCGGCGGTGCCAAGGATCCCATGTTCGAGGCTGCACCGTCGGCGGCCGCCTCCGCCCCCTCAACGGCCGCCTCCATCCCCTCGGTCGCCGTCGTCTCGCGCGTCGTCTCGCACTCCACGCCCCAGGGCCAGCTGCTTCAGGACGTGGCCGCGTGGCTCACGATCAACAGCATGCGCACTGAGCGCGTTCAGTTCGACCAGCTGTGCGCGCAGAACCTCGCCACGTTATGGCGTCAGAATGCGTGGATGCAACTCCTCGAGGGCAAGGAGCACTTCAAGGTGCGGCCCGAGTGCGTGGCGGGCTTCATGCAGGAGAAGCTGGGCGAGGCGTACGTGTCCAACCGGCTGGGCAAGGTGAGCCGCGAGCGCATGATGGCCTCTGATGGCCTCTGATGACCTCTGATTGCATTCTTCATCAGGTGAGCCGCGAGCACCTGTCCAATAAGAGCCTCGTCCTCTACTTTGAGGGGAAGACGAAGGACGAGGAGCTCATGCGCGCGATGCAGCAGGCGTACTCCCACTTTGGGTGCGAAGAGCAATCGACGGGTCTCTTCGAGGTCATCTATCTAACGGCGGCGCAGACGCCCTCCGAGTTCGCCACGAGCTTCCGCCATATGCCCTGGCTCTCGTTGCCCTTCACGCACGCGCTGCGGCGTGAGCAGCTGCGCCACTTGTTTGAGGTGAACGAGGAGAAGGATGCGGTGGTGCTGCTGCATATGGATGGATCCACCATCACGCGCGACGGCAAGCAGCACATGAAGCTCGCCTACCGGTGCCAGACGGCCCTTAACGACAAGCAGCAGGAGAACAAGCACCAGCTCGAGCTGACGAAACTGATCGAGAAGGAGCGCAAGCAGCTCATCACGCTCGAGAAGAGGCTGCGTAAGGGCGTCGTCGCGCGGCTCGAGCGCTGCACGGCGCAGCTGATCAAGCACATGCGGCTGCGCGAGTTTGAGGAGTTCACCACTGAGCAAGATGCCGATCTGCCGCCCAAGCTGCGCGCCGACCTCGCCGCAGTCGAGAAGGCCGTCGAGGAGGCGCGCGAGAAGCTGAGGGCGATCGATGCGGCCAGCCTCGAGCAGCTTCGCACCGCGTCCGATGCGCCGAACGCCGAGCTGAGCGTCGATCTTCGAGAGAGCCTCGAGGCTGTGGGAGTCCTCTTCAGCCTCAAAGCCGACGTGTCAGCGGTGCAGACGCGGCTCATGGCGCGTGGTGCGGAGGCGTTCCGCGAGCGGCTGCTCGGCTTCAACAAGATGCACGTGCCGCCGACGGCGCGCGCACGGCTTCGCAAGTTTCTGAGCGGCGGCCGCTCGTCCGATCCGCTCACGACGGCGCTTCCTTCAGACGCACTCAGAGTGCAATCAGAGCAATCGGTGCTCGCGACCGCGTTGCGCGAGTGGGTGACGGCACTAGTCAACTTTGAGGCTGTGTCGGCGGAGGAGTCGATCGCGCGCGAGCAGAATGCATGCACGCCGGTGATGCAGGCGGCATGCGAGTGCCTGTGCGATCTGCACGGCATGCATACGATCGAGGATGACCTCAGGGGCGCGTTGCTCATGGCGGGTAAATTCGAGGCGCTCGATCCCACCACGGTAGCCGACAAGGTGGAAGAGGACCAGGAGGTCGTCCGGCTGCAAGAGCAGGCGAACACGCTCAAGAAGTTCGTGAGCCTGATGGACCAGGGGTTGAAGGACGCAGTCAAGGCCGTGCCTACCCTGCAAGACTCGATCCGGAACAGTGACTTCACGTACTCGAGCAGCGAAGTGCCCGGGCACATGGCGATGATCATGTCGCCGCAGGGGCGCGCGTCGGAATCGCATGCCGCACAGAACGCGGCCACCTCGCTGCTCAAGGCGACCATCTGGATCTCAAAGCCGTTGATGCTCCAGTCGGGCGGCTCCCAGGGGGAGACGCGGAGCACAAGCGAGATCATCGAGGAGGCGAGCAAGATCTTCAACGAGCTCGTTGGCAAGATTCGCGAGGCGGTCAATGACACGGCCTCCGAGACTATCAAGCCGGCGCCCGATGTCACCGAGGCCGAGTGGACCAAATTCAGTCAGCTGATCGAGGGCATCCACCACTCGACGATCCAGCACTCGTACCTGCTCACCTCGTGGCACAAGTGGGCGAATCTCGTGAGCGAGCTCTACCGCACCAAGAGCGGCCTCATCGCGAAGCGCACCGCAGCCAAGAAGGCGAAGGAGCAACTCGCGGCCATCACGAAGCAGCTCGATGATTCGAGTGCGGACTCGCCCTTCTCGCTCGCGCTCATGCACTCGGTGGCACAGGCGGCCAAGGACCTGGGCGCCACGCTCACGCACGAGGCACTCCTGTGGGTGCTCCATAGGTCCAAGGGCGACGAGCGTGTGGCGATCTCACTCGCGGCGGCGCAGAGCAGTGCGCGCAAGGTGCTCAGGGTGCTGCGAGATCCGAAGCTGTTGAGCAGCTTCGACGTGAGCCAGGTGACGAGCGCCATGGTGGGCAAGGTGCGCGAGACGCTCAAGGGTGAGGCGATGCTCAAGGTGTGCAACCAGCTCGACGCGATCGACGAGGAGGCAGGCGAGGCTCGCAGCCGCAAGGCTGGGGAGCGCCCCGAGCCGGGCGACACGGTCGTCGTGGTGGCGACACGCGACGACGAGGCGGAGCGTTGGATAGGGCAGCCAGGCAAGCTCGAGCACGACGATGGAAGCGAAGTGCCGTATCTGGTGCGCTTTGCCGATGGCGACACATGGTGGTTCCACGAGGGCGAGGTCGAGACCTCGGAGATCCTCACGATGAACGAGGAGGGTGAGGAGGGCGAGGCGGACGACGAGGATGACGAGGACGACGAGGACGACGAGGGTGGCAAGGAGGGCGAGGAGGGCGACGCCGAAGAGGTGGCGGCGGCCGCAGCGAGGCGTATTGTGGCGGGGGCATTGGCTGTATTGGTGGCAGAGGACCCGCCGGAAGCGCACGAGAAGGCGAAGGAGGAGAAGGAAGCAAAGGAGGAGGAAGAAAAGGAAGAGGAGGAGGAGGAGGAAGAGGAGGAGGAGGAGGAGGAGGAGGAAGAGGAGGAGGAGGAGGAGGGGGAGGAGGAAGAGGAGGAG
>PJAB01000600.1:0-23221 GCA_002887195.1 Chrysochromulina parva | reverse complement strand
ACAGTTGTAAGCGGGAGAGAGAGAGGATCTGATCAAGGCACTCTCTCTGCAGCTCGACTCTCCTGGGGTTCGCAACAGTGGTCCCTTTGTTGCTTTCTTTTCTTTCTTCCGGGCCGGGCACGACTAGCGTTTTGCCCTGTAGATACAATTGGTCGTACCAATTGGCGTCGTCAAAAAGGTCCATGTCCGACGAACGTGCAGCGGATGCGCGCTTCATGAAGAACACGGGCACGTTTCAAGGGGAATCGGGGTCTCACAGGAGAACAGATCTGTAAACCAGCGAGATCGTCGTCTCACCGCGTTCATAAAAATGCTACGACTCTGCTGTACGGCACCTCATTAACGGCTCGGCTCGCCATGAAGCGCCGTATCGGCGATTTGATGGCCGTAAATGTGTTCATTTTTGGAGGGGCCGCAAGGCCTCTTTTTCGTCTTGGAAAAAGAGGAGTCAGCGCGTTCACAACTCGAAAATCTTGTGGGCAAAACATGGGTCATGATGACGCGGCGACCAAATAGGTCGTTGGCATTCGTGCATTTGCGCTCCCGGCGCGCTGAATGACAAATCCCAGTGTACACGCGCCGCACGCATCATGACGCACACGGGAACGCACGCATCACCGAATGCGACTCACACATGGGGACTACTCGGGGGCCGCCACACACCGACCGTCAGTCCAACTCCACCGCGGTCGCGATAGCGGCGATCAGCGCTCCAAGCTACAAAGCATGCAGTCTATTATTATGATTTGGAAGGAGTACGCCATCGCAGCGTGTGTCCTCGCAACGGCCAGTGCAGCGGTTCAGGTTGCATGGTCGATGCAGCATGTCAGCGAGGTTACGCATCAATAGGGCCGCTGCTCGAAAGAATGATCCCGCGACAGCATCATGGGCACGGGGCGGTCGCCACCTCGGTTCGGCATTGCGTAGGGCGCAGTGTTCGGATAGCGGGATGACATTGCCATCGACGCCGCCGTTGGCGCGTGCATTTCCATGTGCCCGTGGGAAGGCGTTTGCAGCGGCAGCATGGGCATGTGCGTGGACGCCGGCGCGGACTCAACGTAGTAGGCGCCGCTTTCAGCCACATTAGCCTTGGACGCATAGTCGGCCACGGCTGACAGGTCGTTGAGCGGGTTGTAGTCGCTGCTCATCGCCATTAATGTCGACGGCGTCGCGCCGATCTGCTGCAGTGCCGAGCGCTCCGTGTCTGCGAGCTGCCTCTCGAGATCGCCTGCCCGCTGGCGCAGCGCCTCCACAGAGTACGTACTGTCAGAGGCGCTGCCGGCCCGGCGACGGGGCACCTTCTCCGCCTCTCCGGGCGCCACACGGCCCAGTGCCTCACGGAGCGCCGCCACCTCGCGCTCGAGCTCATCGCACACGCCGAGCACCTCCTGCTTCACGTGCAGGGTCTCGCGGAGGAGCTGCTGCAGCTGCTGAAGTGATTTGGCGCCTTGCAAAATGCGGGCAGCCTGCTCGCAGTGAGTTTGCTCGAGCCGGCGCACCTGCGCCCGCGCGATCTGCGCCTGACGCTGCGTTACCTCGATTGTGCGCTGATCCTGCGCACGCTGATACAGCTGCGCCTCAAGCCGGCGAGCCTGACGTTGGAACATGTCGTTCAGCATGTCCATGCCCGCAACGCTCTCCGACCGAACCGGGTCACCCAGTGGCGAACGCATCCCTGCGGACGCGTGGTAGGGGGCGCACGAACTCGCTCAGCACGCAACGACCGCGGATACGCCAACACAAAAGCTGGGCACCCCACTCTGTCACGCAGGCAGGCGGTCCTGCCAGTGGCGTCCTCTGAACGGTCCGGCAAAGCGCCTCGCGCTGGCAGTGCCGCGTGGCACGCCAGGCGTATGCGAGGCCCGCAATAGCAATGTAGCAACATGCTCAAACGGATGTGCTTTGTGGTGGCTCGCACCTTGCAACGTTGATGGGATCCCCTCGAGGGAGCGGCGCAATGCCTCGGCTGAGAGCCCATCAGGAGCCTGCGCAATCGGCCCGAACCCAAGTCAGTGCTCTGCTGGAGAGGCCAGGCAGGTGTTCGCTCGATCGGCGGAGCGCGTACCGAGCCCATGCGCGGACTGGTCCCCGAGAGTCGAGGCTCCATAAGAAAGATGCTTAGATGGTTTAGAGAGATTCTCGGCTTCGTCTCGGCACGCCCTCGCAGCAGATTCCCACCAGCCGACATCTAAATGAGGGCGAGTTGACCTAAATGAGCTCTGAAATGAGGGCGAGATTGTAGTGGAAAAATATGACAAGTCAAGGGAACGAGTTTGTGTGTGCCTCAGAACAGATGACATGATGACTCCCCGCGGTTCTCGGCGTCATCGAGCCATGCTCCTCAGACACGGAGACCGGCTGACGCAACTGCGGCAAATTTGGGGCCTGGGTCCCTGCTCGCCTCGCTGCGGTGGTGTGCTCGCTGCTCGGTCGCGTCCTGCCCTCGCCTCCATCAGCTCATTCTCTCGAACCTCACTTGCCGTCGCCCTGTAGTGCGCGTCGGGCGCCACCCTGCTCCAGTCTGGGTTGGTTCACAGCCTGGGCTGCTTCACAGCCTGGGCTGGTTCTGCTGCTCTTTTTCGAGAACGTGGTGACGATGGCACGCCTTGTCTACTTGGGCCCGCCCTCCTTCTTCTCCCCCTCTTTCGTCTCCGGGTTGGAGGGCATCGCGTTGATGACGGCCTGGGGATCGACGCCCGGGAGCGAGCCGAGCACTGACTGCAAGAAGCTCGCATCCTGGAACATGGTCAGGTCGGAGGCGGCCGAGCCCGCGGGCGCCGCGGGCGTGGCTGCGGCCTGCTGCGACATGGACATGGCCAGCGCCAGCTGCATCTCCTCGTCCATGTCCTCGTTGGCGTCGCCCATATCGACGTCGGCGGGGAGCGGTGCGGCGGGGGGCGGGATGGGCGGCGGCGGCGACGGTTCGACTAGCCCAGCGCGGATGACGGGCGGCGGCGCGCCGGGCGTGGCCGCCGGCCCGGTCGCGGTCGGAGTGACCATCGACGACGACCCCGGGACAGTCTCCGCCTGGCTCATGGCGATGGCAGCTTCGAGCAGTGCGGCCTCGTCCATGTCGGCGCCGCCAGCCTCGGCCATCGGCGCGTCGGCGGACGTGGATCCCGCCGCGGCGCCGCCGGCCGCCGCCTCGCCGCTGCCGCCGGCCGCGGCCTCCGCCTTGGCCTTGGCCTCGTTCTCCTGCCGCTGGCGCTCCTCCTCCATCGAGACGCGCAGCGCCCACGCGAACTCGGGGTCGAGCGTGGGGTCAACGCCAAACTCGGCGAAGCCGCCGCCGCCGCCGCCGCCGGTGGCCATCGCCGCGCCGCCGCCGCCGCCGTCCTCGCCCTGCACGATCGGCGACGAGAGCAGGATGTCAGAGAGCACGTGCGGGCCTGGCGGCACAGTGACGAGGTGGCTGTTGTCGTCAGAGTTGACCGCGTTTAGCAGCGCCTCGAGTTTGGGCGTGTTCTCCGCTTCCTCTCCAAAGTTGATGATGTCGAGCGCAACCGAGTTCTTCTTGAGCTTCTTGCCCAGCTTCACGAGCTCCTTCTCATCCTCCTTGACCGGGCTGCCCACGAAGACGATGATGCGCTGACGCTGGTTCTTATTCTGCCGGTGCTTGAGCGCCAAGCCCGCCACCTGCAGCCCAGCCGAGAGGTTGATCTCGCCGCACACCTGCGCGCCGTGCGACTGCGCGAGCACCTTGCCGACGTCGCTCGTCATCGCCACGCGCACGTCGACGCCCTTGCCCGCCATCGTCAGCACGCCGACGGTGTTCTCGGGGTTGGACTGCGTCCTGCAAGCGCGGAGTCGCACCGGGGACGCAGACCGCGTCAGGTCGAGAGGTCAGGCGCAACGGCGGGTCTGTGCTGCGGAGGGGCAGGCCAGTCTGGCAGAAGACTTGCGCCCACGGCCTGCGTACTTGGCTGCTGCGAGCAGGTTGACGGCATCCTGTTGCGCATCCAGGCGCGATGGGGCGAAGTCGCTGTTGCGCATCCAGTCGCTGTTGTCGATCACGATAAAGGTCGCTTCGAGCACCATAGCCGCCGTGAGGCGAACACCGACATGAAATGACCGGGAAAGACACTGTGAATAATCGACCCATGTCGGCCCTACTCTTGATGTTGAGGAAGCGTTTGGGATTTTTAGCTCGCCTCATCGTGCACGCCGATAAACTCGCCGCAATGGCCATAATAATGCGAGCCTTCGTACAAGCCTTGCTGCAGTTGCCACTGCAGGCGCCACCGGCTGCAGTTGCCACTTCACCTGCAGCCGAGAGCTCACGTTTGATTGCTTGCTTCGAGCCCTTGGTTGGCGGTCCCTCCTTTTTGCCGCTGCACGTGGTCATTGAGCACGAAGCATCAGGGAGCTGCTTTGACTTCCTTCCAGAAGACCCGCTCGCCTTGGAGACCACGCTCGCATTGGTGACGGGTGCGGCTGTCCCTGGAAAGGTCCGGCACCGGACTGCTCGCCGTTCACGCCGTGGTGTCGTTCTCGGAGCCACAACTAAGAGCGTCGATGCCATCCTAAACATGGCGCGCCAACAACCGTCCGAGCTGCGTCTCCTCCGCAACGACTGTTGGAGCTTTGCGGCACGCGTGCGCGACTTTTGCATATAGGGCTGAGAGTCGGCGGTATACGACGGTCTCTCCAGCGTCCAGCCTGCTCATTTCCACGGCTCAAACGTCAAACCGCAAACACCCCATGCGTGAAGCCGCTCTGAGCCCGGAGGGGTTGGAGTCGTCTGGAGGTGTTTTCCGTATTTCGCCTGATGCATCGAGGACTCCGAGTCTTTTAGCGTGTTCTGGGTTAAGATAACCCAACTACTTGTACATCAGCCTTCACTCGAAGAAAAGGATCACGTGTCATCCTTCTCCCAAAAAGTGATGGGATGCCAGCGGCCCAGCCTGACCGCTCCGTGGCTGATGGCTCGCCGCGCCCGCCCGGCCCTCGCGGACGTGCCGGAACCGTCCGGTCGTGGATGGAGAGGACGCAAAGCGCGTTTTAGGCAGCGTCGGCGGCAGGCGCTTCAGTCGAACGCCGAACGCGTTATTCGCCAGCGATGATCGGCACGAAGTCCTCCAGTACCCGCTTGCCGGGGGCTCCGATTGTGGGCGGTCACTATCATGATTCGTGCCGACTCTCGTGTGGCGGATACCATCTCGTGGACTCCTTTACTAGCCGAGGAAGGCCACTATCTTGCGGAAGTCATTGCCCGCAAATTTATCAACCAACTTGCCCGAAGAGATAAGCAAGATGGTAGGCACATAGCCAGTCGAAAACTCGGGAGAGTTGAGTTTATCAAAATCGCCGATAGCAAATGTCGCTTTGCCCTCGAATTCCTCGCTCCCGAAAGTCGCAGCAAACTTTGCGGGATTGCAACCACCTCACCAAGAGGCCGTGAGATAGACAACAGCCTTGCCACTCTGCGCGAACAGGGCTTTCAGCTGCGACTTGCCGTCAATCGCAACCACCGAGCCAGCCTGGACTTGCTCGAGTTCGGCGATCGGCACCGAAGGTGCTCGGCGTCCGCAAAAGAGCATGGAGGCGAGTGCGCCCGCGGCTATCACACCTCCGATGATGACCATTGACATGGGTGCGGTGGGTTAAAGACGCACCACAGACTTTATAACCCCGGCGTCCGCAGCGAGTCAGAACCGAGAGGACTACCGGGTAGTCGACGACCTGAACTTCATGATGAATACACCTGAACTTCACAGCCAAAGGTTTAAGTCGACACCCTAGACACCGGACCGGCACTTGTGTTGTTTCGACTAATTAGCTTGCTTCACGCACACTGACACACTCCGCCGGCAACTGTGAATAATAACTGTCAAAATCGAGGTGAAGCGATCTTACATCCTCAATTGCTTTCATCTTTCATCTAGAGGTGTCGGGATTTTCTAACCAAATAGGCGCGTGAAGGCCATGGAAGGCGCGACGCGCGAAGACGCCGCCCGCTGTAAACCTACGGCGCGAGAATGAGACACAGAGACACACGTGCGGGCGCTGTCGCCCCGACTCCCCGACCCCGTGTGGGGGGAGTGTGCTATTGTGGGCGGATGCCCACTGCGGATGTGCAACATGCGCAGGAAGCAGGATGCAGGCTAGCCAGCACAGGGCGAGGTCGCGGGGCATGTCCATGTGGTCAGTGCCCACGGTCCTACTTGTAGGTGCCCCAAGGGAGCGTCTTCGCGCCCTTGCCGGTGGTCGCTGGATCCTCCGTGCTCCAGTCGACGAGCGCGCCGCCCCGGTAGGCTTCGGGCAGATCCCAGTCGGGCCCGTCCAGGCGGCCTGAGGCGAGGTACTGCGGCGTGCCTTCGGTGCACACGCCCACCTCTGCGGGTGCGCTCAGGTCGTGCGAGGCGAGGCAAGGCGGGTGCGTACCCTGATACGCCCCGCCCCAGCCCGGTGCCTCGAGCCGAGTGCCAGGCGTCGGCGGACGTAGGCAGCTCGAGTTGTCCTCGATGAGATAGAGCTCCTGCAGCATCGTGCCACGGTCGTAGTGGCGCACCATGTCGTCCTCGCAGTTGACCTCCCATGAGCGAGGGTCGCGCTTTGGCTTGAAGCGTTGGAGCGCCGCGTACCCTTTGAGCATCTGGTAGCAGTAGTGAGCGACCTCCTCGACGTCCATCGAGGCCATCTGCTCCTGGCCGGCGCGCGCGATCGACTCGGCCCACGCGGGGTCGGCCTGCAGACGGCGGATCATGTCGGGCACCTCATCGACCGTCTCGACCGACGCATAGTGCACGCCAGGCACGAAGTGGCCCTCGAAGAATTCGAAGTTGAGCGAGTCGCGTCGCACCCAGATGACGACCGAGCCCGTGAGGAAGAGGTACTTGAGCTTGTTCGCATACCCGTTCGAGCCCACGTTGAGCGTGTACTTGTACCGGCAGAGCTCCTCAAAGGAGAGGCCGCACCGCTTGACGAGCACGCCGCCCTGCGTCACGTTCGGCTCGCCAATCTCGAAGCACGAAGGCGGCGACGTCTTGATATACACCTCGTTGACGAAGAGGAGCTCGGGGTGGCGCTGCGCCTGGTGGAAGATGGTCTGTCGATTGGGGCTCGTCTTCATGTTGCCCGTGAAGACGGCGCGGTCGATGCGGTCGCTGAACTTGATTTTCCTCCCGAGCGCGAGCAGCTGCGGGTGCGCGAGCTGCCAGCGCGGCGTCTTGAGCGGATGTGTGCATGGCTTGCCGCACCGGCCCAGCGGCGGGAAGAAGGAGAAGTCGGGCCAGGGCAGATCCAGCGAGACCGTGTTGGCCGTTGGCGAGAAGAGCGGCGGAAGGGGCTGGCCCGGGCCGTACATGCGCTTCATGTGGTCAGCGTCGCGCGGCAGGTCGATGATTGGGTAGTCCGTGCCCGAAAAGACGGCGTCGAGATCGGGTACCTTGAAGCGCTTCATCGTGAGCAGCAGCGGCATGATTCGCGCCATCGCGTAATGGCGATCGAAGAAGATGGAGCGCAAGTCGGTGATGTATAGCCGCCCGTCGATCACCTGCGCGCGGTGGCACCACGTAGAGATCTTGCACTTCTGTTCGGCGAGGCGAAGCCCCCTGAGGGTGATGCCGCCATTGAGCCGCTCGAAGGGACGCAGCGAGTGCATCACCAGCGGTGTCCACGTCCACAGCTGCCGAGGCGGCGATGGTGACGACGAGTTGCCGGTCGGCGCGGCCGCCACGCCGGCCGAAAGACGAGCTGAAACGGACCAGGTCGGGGATGAGGTGCACGGCGGGCACGATCCTCGAGGGTCGACCTGACCCACCTGCCGCTGCAGGCGGCGCACTGTCACCTCCAGGAGCGCGACGCGCTGCTCCTGCGCTGTGCAGTGCTCTGCCGGTATCATAGATTCAGACGAGAACAGCGGACGCAGAGCAAGCGCAGCGATTGCGCCACAGAGTACGAGCAGCACCGAACGCATCGTGGACGGCTCTCGATGCGAAACACCCGTGCCCATTGGCGATTCGCGCGGCCTCCTGTTCTGTACATCCGCGGTCAGCGCTTCAAAGGGTTATTCCAGTCGATCTGTGAACGGCATCCTGTGAATGGATACTTATAAATATGGCCCTGCTTGCGCACATTCGCGGCGCACACTCACTTAGCGCACACGCGTGGCACGAGGCATGCACTCCAAGACCATGCTCCATCTCGTCCCGATGTGGCACTGTAACCCGACCAGGCGTCTGTCGCGGCTCGCGGGCTTGCCGCGCGCCGTCATCATGCAATGATTGCAATTTCGCCATCGGAGCACCAGACTAGGATCATCACACCCTCCCCGTTCACGCCGACTGCTCCACATGGCCACTCGCCACCTGTGCGCTCTGCGTGAATGCGAGGTCGGGCAACGGCTCCGCCGGGCGCACAAAGACACGGTGCTGCGCCGAGGCGTCGATGAGCTCGGCCGAGGTGTCGACGCACAGCAGCCGAGGCATCGGCAGGTGGACCGCGCCCGTCTTGATGGGCACCACGTTGAAGGTGAGCGTGTGCGAGAAGGCGGGCGGCAGCCGAAAGTGGTAGAGCTTCAGGCCGCAGAAGAGGCAGGACTCGTTCTCCGAAAAGGAGAGTCGCAGCGAGCGAATCTCCTTGGTTCGGTTGGTGACGACTACGATGAGCGTGAGCATCGCCCCGAGCTGGCCCTCCGTGGGCAGATGGTACGAGAGCTCGAATTCGGACGCGCGCACGTCGACGGGCGGCAGCGCGACGACGTCCTCGGCCATGCGCTCGATCGTGCCCGGCACGGCGCCTCGCGCGGACCCCTCCGAGAGAGCGCGCACCCAACGGACATGCACGTGGCCGAGGGATGTGGCGCGCACGTCACGCGTCGGTTCCAATCGAAAGAGGCACGAGTAGATCGAGCCCTCGCGCATCTCGCACCCACCGGCATCCACCTCGGCGGCAGTACCCTCTGCGAGTGTGAGCAGCGGCACCGCTCCGGCCTCGCTCAGCCGCGCACCGCCCTCGGCCGCTGCCTCCGCCGCGGTGGCCTCGTCGGTGCCGACGGCCTGATCGGTGTAGTTCGCGGGCAGCATCGTGACAGAGTGCAATCGAAGGCTCGCGGGCGGCGGCGCGACGCTGGTGACGCGCACGAGCACGTTCACCGGCTCGCCGCGGCACAAGTGGCCACGCTGCCGCTGGTCGGCAGTGAGGACGAAGCTCGTCTGCACGCTCACCGCGGGCGCCGCGAGGAGATCAAAGCTCATCGAGACCTCCTGTGTCGGCTTGCCGCCCGCCGTCGTGTAGCGTGCGACCGCAAGCAGGGTGTACTTGCCGGGCGCGTACGTGCACAGCGCGACCGGCACGGTGTGCGTGGCCGAGGGCGCCATGCGCGGGAGTGTGAGCGAGGAGGGGAGCGGCTTGCCTTCGGCAGTGAGCAGCTTTGGAAGGAGGAGTGTCGGGGAGCCCGGTGTGGCCAGCAGCGGCGTCGCGTCGAGCCGAGAGCCAAACGAGCCCGGCGACGGCAGAGGAGAGGAGAAGATTCCGACCATCGAAGTGGCTGCAGCGGTGGCAGACACGTTGCCGCCGCGGCTCGGACGGCCGGGCGAGGTGATGATGGCGGCTGAGGGGGTGCCGCCGGTGCTGCCCGCGAGAGGCGTGAGGGGCGCGGGTGCAAAGGGGACGCGCAGGCCGGCCGGAGTGCTGCCGCCCGCCTCGGGGAAGGAGGCGAGGTCCGCCGTCTGGAACTCGTCACCTTCGGGCGCCGTGGCGAGCGTCAGGCTCAGGGTGCCCTCGAAGACTTCATCAGCAGCCGTGAGCAGGGTGAGCGTGGTCAAGGTCGCCTCGCGATTGAGGAGAGTCGGAGGGTGCGATAACGTGAGGCTCAAGTCCGGCGGTGGCTCGGTCACGGAGATCTGCGGTGCAGTGGGCGTGCCGTCGGGCGCCGCTTCGTCGGCGGGGGCGACGACGGGAATGGAGAGGATTATGGCGCATGGCTCGAGGCCGAGCTGGACGGAGATTGAGAGCAGCGAGACGACCGCCGCCACCTTGGGTGAATAGGTGAAGCGCACCACCATCACGCCGCCCGCTTCGAGATGCAGCGGCGCGCCCGCCGCCGTAGCGAGCGTCGTGGCGGGCGTCGTGGCACTCGCGTCGGGCGGGAGGCTGCTGAGCGTCGTGCTGAGCGACGGGTCGGACGCGCTCAGCCGGAGCGCGTTCAGGTCGAGCGCGCCGGCCAGGTGCGATCTGAGCGCGATCTCGAGCGTCGCAGACTCGCCGAGGACGATCGAGGGCATCGACCAGACGGCCGTGCATGAGAGGAGCGACTGCGTGCCATCGAGGTCGAGCGAGATGGGCGAGGTGAGCGGCGGAAAGGGCGCCGGCGCCGGTGGAGGCGCGGCGCCGCCAGCGGAAGAGGCGACGGTGGTCATCGTGATCAAGGTGGTGGGTGCCTTGGCGGCTTCGGCGAGGAGCCCATCTGAAGGCTGCACCTTGACGAGCGCGAGCAGCCCGACGAGCGCGCGCGCCGCCTCGGGCGCCGACGAGAGGCGGCTCGACAAGAGGGCGACCGACGTGGACACGAACTCTTGGAGCAGCCCGAGCTGCTCCGAGCACTCGCGTAGGCAGCGCTGCGTGTGCGCGAGCACGTGGAACCAACGCTCCTTCTGGTACGTCTTCGCGACGCGCTCGTAGAAGCGCTTGGCCATGGCGAAGTTGTGAGCGTAAAAGTATTCCTCGGCCATCTGCGCCGCCCAGTGAGCAAGCATTGAGAGCAAGCACTTAAGAGGGTGGAGCAAGCACTGACCATCGGTTGCCATGAGTGCTCCTGATGGCCTATCAGGTAGGCAATCAGCTAGGCCATCAGTGGCCATCAGTGGCACTCAGCGGCTATCAGTGGCCATCAGCGAGCATCAGTGGCTGTCATCAGCGATCCTCGGCGGCCCTCACCTGCGCCGCGAGGAAGAGAATCATACGCAGCTGGCGTGACTGCTTGAACTGCTCATAGGCCTTCGTGAGCAGCTCGATGACGAGCCCCGAGTCCGCGGCGACCGATACGTCCGCAACGACGCCGAGCTCGAGCGCGACCAAGGTAGCCGGCATACCGTCGATGAGCACCGTCGGCAGAAAGGCCGCCGCCGCCGCCGCCGCCGCCCCCGTCCCCGCAGACTCGGCCGCGGCGGCGGTGGCAGGTGCTGCGGCGAGCGCCCCCGCCGCTATGAGCTTCTCCGCGCACTTGCGGCGTTCGAGGGCGCAGCTCGCGGCGGCCTGGTAGTAGTAGCCGCACTCGGTGTACTGCGGGTGCACGCCAGTGGCCGCGCCCTTGGCCGCCGCGCCTGCGCCGCTCGCTCCGACCGCCTCCAGCAGCCTCGCGAACATGCGGTACTGCTTGCCGAGCCATCCCCAGTGCACGTGCCCCGCCGCCGCGATCGAGGCGGCACTCACAGGCGTGAGCGAACTGGCGCTCCCGGGAGGAGGGGGCACGTGCACGAGCTGGCGGAAGGTGCGCATGTGCTTGCGGAAGGCTTCGCACGCCTCTGTGATCCTCAGCGCCTCGAAGGCCGCCGCGAGCATCTTACGGTTGACGAATTCGGCGATGCGCTTCACCTCGGCGAGCTTGACGAGCGGCCGCTCGGCCTCCGAGGGCGGAGAGACGACCAAGCGCAGCAGATCGAGCAACGCGCCCGAGCACGTCTGCCAGTGCTTCGCCGCCGACGCCGCGTCCCGACGCACCTCGGAGTAGTAGGCGCGCTTGAAGTGGTGGCGTGCCAGCAGCGCCGCGCCACCACCAACGCGCCCCGACGCCTTCATCTTCTTGTTGCTGCGCGAATCGTCCTTGTAGTAGTTGAGCGCGGCCTCGAGCAGTGCGCGCTCCACCCGGCGCACCGAAGTCTCCTCGAAGCGAAGAATCGCCTCGTCCTTGCTGTCGACGAGCGTGAGCGAGAGGACGGAGCGCGAGTCGAGCTCGGCGGCCTTGCGCAGCGCCGAGGCGCGCTCGTCGTCCTTCGCGGGCGCGGCGAGCGCGTTGAGGGCGGCGCCCGCGCCCGACTTGGAAACGAGCACGAGCACAATCTTGCACGAGGGCCGCACCCTCGTGCGGAAGCTCTCGAGGCGAGCGAGGATGGGAGCCATCGGCGTGTCAGCCTCCCACAGGAACCAGAGCGAGAGGATCGGGGCGACGACGTAGGTGTGCTTGTGCAGCCAGCCGCGCTTGAGCACACTGGCCGACCCCTCGTCGCTTGTCGATCCCGCGTAGTCGAGCTGCGCTGTGTCCTCGGGCAGGCTCAGGTAGCGCGCGTGCAGCTCGTCGGCCGCCGGCTTGCGCGTGGTGAGCGCGCAGTGCAGGTCCTGCGAGCCGACGAGCGCGACGAGCGGCAGCGGACGTTCCTCAAGGAAAGCGTCGAGCGACGCCGCGGCCGCCATGACGAGCTGTGAACACAGCAGCAGAACAACTTCTGCAACTTCGGCGGCGCGGGGGACAACCTGTTTCGTTTCACACGTGTCAAGCAAGCAAGCAAGCACTTGCTTGCTTGCTTACACGTGTCGGCATGACCGTACTCGAATCAACTCACAACTGCAACCGAGAAAGATACACATCTCTCGGAGTACACCTCGAGATCACTCGCGTTTGAGTTCGATGGCCCACTTTTCTAGAATGTCAACTATCTCCGAATAAGTGCCCACGACCATAAAGAGCGGCGTGAGCACGAAGAGGAAGAGCACACAGACGACGTAGTCGGGCCAGCTCACGGGCACGTTGGCGAGTGACGAGGCGCGTAAGAAGAAGAAGGCGGGGAAGCCGAAGACAAAGGCGGACCCCGTCAGCGACCCAAGCAGCCCCTGCAAGTCGGCGAAAAAGGGGATGCAAATCGCAGCCACCACGCTCACGAGGAGCTGCATGCACGTCAGCAGCAGCCAGTCGAAGGCGGCGCGCGGCGTGTACTCGCCCACCGTGCTTGGGAAGACGAAGCCGTGGAGACTCCGATGAAGCGGCTGGCCCGCCACGAGGTACGAGACAAGCGTGTGGAACGCTAGCAACACACCCACCAGACGCTTGGGCAGCCCCTCGGGCATCGAGTTGGGCAAAAATTCGCTCACAGAGCCGCCATATGCGCACACGCCCGCGACGGCCGTGCCCGTGTAGCACACGACCATGACGAAGGTGGCGACGGGCAGGGCTTTCGAGCCAAACTCGCGGCTGTCCACCATCTCGCGCATTATCTCGAGGTACATCGAGTGCCCCATGTACGCGAATAGGAACGCGCCGATGTTGCCAAAGAAGTCAAAGATAGTGCCGCTCGACTCCGGGCTCGCCATCGGCCCTTGGCTGCGATCCTCGAAGAACAGCGTGGCGAGGATGATCACAATTGCAGTGATCACGGCGAGCGAGGACGGGAGGCACAGGGCGGAGATTTGGTGCAATGTGCGCAGCTGCAGCGGAACTAACAGGATGACCGCCGTAATTAGAACCGCCGTCGAGCTGCTCGGCTGCGGCTCCGGCACGATGAGAGCAACCGCGTTGGCACACGCAAGCAGAAAGTACGGCAACAGCATGGCCCATGCCACGCGCACCACGACGCCCGTTAGGCGTCCAAAGGCCTCGCCGCCCAGCGCGCATGCAAGGTCCTCGTAGGAGTCGGCCTCGGATTGGTCGAGGTCGTGCTTCACGCGTACCAGCAGCATGCCCGCATAGAATGCGACCGCCGCACAGAGTAGCGACGTCAGCACGCCGTGCACCAGACCCAGGCGCGCTGTCGCGTAAGGCAGCCCAAGCACGCCCGCGCCAATCACCTCTGCGAGAATCACGGGCGCAGTGTGGTACCACCGTGAGCGGCGCACTGCGTCGAATAGCTCTTTGGGGCTCACTGTGTGACCGGTGAGGGTTGTCTTCTCGTTGGCCATGCTCAAGTGTTCCTCTGGCATGGCCTTTCCTCTGCCATATTTGGGCATGTCGGCAGGGCGTTTCCTCAAACCGCGGGCATCGCAATTCCCGAATCGGACTAAACTTCTGGATACACACGAGTTGACATGAATTGAATAGCAATAGAAGCACGCCGGCCGTGAAGCTGCGTAGCGAGGGCCACCACGCTTGAGAAGCAGATGGCGATATACACCGTATTGAGAGCAACCAATCAGTACTAGTAGTCTAGTACCTTTGTGAGATTACCTTTGTCCTCACAAATTATAATGATACGGCGGACACACCGGCTTCGACGGATTTCACTCGCACCTCATTAGGGGCACAGAGGGCCACATCGGCGGAGCGTCCGTGCGCATCGCTCGATCAAACGGCGCGTTGAGCCGCGCTTCGAGTGCGCGCACTTCGCCAGCGTGCTCACCGTACAGCACGGCCTTGAGCTCGCGCTCCTGTCGGCGCTCCACCTGCGCGATGCGCGAGGCCTCCTCCTCCCGTGCAGGCAGCGCAAACGGTTGACCGTGGCCAGTGGCCCGAGCGCGACTGCTCAGGGTTCCAGCCCGAGCCTTTGGGAGCCGCCTCTTCATTTGCGAGCGCGCCAGCAACGCGACTAGCTCGTCGTCGAGCGCAACGCCTGCCGCCTCATCGTAGTCCTCAGAAACAGCGACGCAAGCAGGCTGCAATCGCTGCGCCGACTCATACCAAGGTGTATGTGCAACGCTCATGGATGTCGGCATCGCCGCGCACGAGAGTTCGAATGCATGCGGCGACTGTGGTGGCCACTGTGCAGTCCGAGGGAATGGATACCATCTCATTGAAAAATCATCGTCGCGAAATCGCAAAAAACCTCAGCAGGTTCTTTGGGCAATTGTCGGAAAATACTGGGACCAGAATCGCCGTTCCGGTGGATCCAGAAAACAAGTGTCCTCTTGTATGAACAACTGCGGCTGTGCTGCTTACGTGTTGTGTGTATTAACATGAACAACTGCGGACCATCCGGGGAGCCCTGGTGGCAATGCCACTTCCAACGGGGAGACAACCCGCGCCCGTCGTGTTCCACTCTGCGCACGCGCCGCTCCTGCATCAATTGCACGAACGTCTCAATGACTTCGAGGAGAGTATCGCGTACGCGCAGAGCATCTACGGCAAATACGGACTGCCGGTGTCGGCACGGCGTCTTGCCCCGGACAGGGAGCTGAAGCAGAGGATGCAGCGCACGGCCGATGCATTTAATGCCATGCTCGAGCACGTGGAAGCGGTGGACGCATTCGTGGAGCGCGAGTACGTGGTATTAACACGAGCACGGTGTGGAGCAGCCAACAGCCTCTTCTCTGTCAGTGGGGTTGATGACGAGGCAGGCATTGAGGAGCGCAGGCGCATGGTGAAGACGTCTAGCAGAATTCTGGCGAACTCGTGCAAGCTCAAGTTTGCGTTCCCACCTCGTCCCTCGTACGAAGTCTTGATCCGAAGCCCCATCCTGGCCAACTCACACGAGGTTCGGCTGCTGTCTACCCCGCCCGAGCTGCTGGGACTGTGTTGAAGTTGCACATGCACATGCTGGCAAGAATTTGCGGCAGCGTGCGTGGCCCGACCGTGTGCCCTAGCATGGCGCCGAGGCACACATGCGGTTTCAGATCTCGATATTCCCTAATGTCCGACGCGCTCCGTCCGCTGTCGGGTTAGAACGTTACGATGATATGATGATTGGTTAGGTGTAACACATTTGCGCATGAGCCATGAGAATTTGAGCCCCACGCCCCTGCGCCCGTCGGCGTATTGCGTCTTTGGAAACGAAAGCGCAGTTCTTTCATTTGGATGGCGAAAAAATTGCGCCGTCGTGAGCTTCTACCGGCGCCATGATGTTTACCTGCGACCAGGTGTGCGGTAGCTCGCGGCATGCCAAGCGCCGCCGACGCGAAGCCGGTGCCGCTGCCAGCAGCAAGGGCGAGGGCGAGGGTGAGAACGAGGGCGAGGAGGAGACGCCACTTGAGTTTGAGAGGGTCCTCGGTCGGCGCTTGCGAGATGGCGAGCCCGAATACCTTGTCAAGTGGCGGCCGCTACAAGTACCCACGCGACTCGGCACCGGTGGCGGCGGCAGCAGCACCATTACCAAGGGCTGCGCGCCGGCCAAAGGGAGTGGCAAGGGCGGTGCAGCCGCGCCTTCGGGTGCGAAGATGTCCGAAGCTGCCGTGGCCTCGGAGTGGCTGCCTCCCGATCACATCCACGACCCAGTTGCCGTCGTGACGTACGACCGCGGACCACTGCGCGCCAAGGCGTATCAGGATTGGGCGTGGCAGTTGGACCCGCGCGGGGCTGGCTGGTCCATCGTGCCCTTGCCACTCGTCGACGCGTCGTCGGAAAGGGCACGCGAGCTCGCGAAGCCCGAGAACTGGCCTGAGGGAATCACGTACACGCCCTTCCTGATTTGGGAGCCGAGCCGCGCCACCGAGTTGCGTCTCCACTCCACCCTGTGCGTCCCGTGGCCCACCGCCGTCATCCGGCCGCTCATCGAGACTCACCCAGCGCACGGCCACGAGCCACGTGAGAGCGCAGCCGTGGCGTGCGGCTTGTTTGCGCGTTGTGCCATCCCTTCGGGCGCGTGGCTCGGCGACTTCACCGGACTCGTCAAGCAGCAAGAACCAGAGGACGACTCACGCTACCTGCTCGAGGCATTCCACCACCCGACCCTCGGCGTGCGTTTCGATGTGGACGCGCAGCGCTTTGGAAACGAGTCGAGATTCATAAACGACTTCCGAGACATCGCCCCGATGCCCAATGTCGCCTTTATGCCCTACCGTGCACCCGCGACGGGCGAACTCGCCATCGGCGTCGTCGCCCTGCGCGCAATCAGGGGTGACGATGAGATCCTCGCCGACTACGGTGGCGCTCCTTCAACTGATGGTGCTGCTCATGACGCCGATACTTCCGTCGCCCCGTCCGTTGACTCCGTCACTCGAATCATTTCCGACGGCGACGACGACGCGGCGCCGCCCATTATCGTCGTCACTCCGACGGCCGCGCCAGCGCCGCCGACGGCCACGCCCGCGCCGTCGTGGTCGCAGCCTCCGGCGCCGCAGCAGCCTCCGCCGCCGTGCTCGCTGCCTACGCCGCGGCCATCGTCTGTGTCGCAGCCTGAGCCAGCGCCGCAGCCTCCGCTAGCGTCGATTCCTGCGCCACCGCGCCCGCTGCCTGCGCCGCCGCCGCCGCCGCCTCTCCTGTCGACCTCGGTCGCTAAGGCTGCTGGCATCGTGCGCCGGCCGCAGATGCCTCCGGCGACGGTGACGCGTGATGTGCGGCTGGAAGGCTACAAAGCGCTCCTCGTGCAGCTGAAGCAGCAGCAGCAGCAGCAGCAGCAGCAGCAGGCGATCCAGCGTGAAGCGAAGCGCGGCCTCGCAAGCGACGGCCGATGACGACGCCGGACATGTTTCATGGAGGACGAGGCGGCCCAGCGTTCAGATGTCACCCTGATGTGCCAGAGTGGTCGGTTCACAAACGATAGACCTAAAATCATCGGGGGGAGCCAAGACGTTTCGCTTTGCGGTTTCTTCTTGAAACCTACTTGAGTCCTTAAACATTCGGTGGCTGTCTTCCGTTTCAGCTTTCACGCGACACCTCCTGTTCTCGACACGCTTTCGGCCGCCGCGCCGCGTCGATGCAGTTGTGCGGTGTGTCGCGGAAAGCCCCCCGTTTTCAACAGATCGCATGGCGATCATGGACAAGGAGCGCGCAGCCACTGCCATGCAAGCGTGTGCACGTGCAAGGCAGGCTAGGGCTAGGGTCGAAGAGATCGGAGGATCGAGAAAAAGATCGTCGCTGCTGGACAAGATTGATGGCAGCACCCGGCAAGCAGTTGCCATCGGACGAATCCGTGCAGGGACTAAGCAGGCCACGCGCAAGCCAGCAGCACTCGCACGTCAGGACGACCCAGGACTGGACGGATACTATAATCTTCTTTGGGGGAAACTAAGTTCCTGGTCACTTGATTCACCAGACCTGAGCAGTGCTGACCTACGCCTCCTCTCTACGGAGTTGCCACGCCGCCCACAGAGTGCGACTGCGGCACCCTGTGACGCTTTTTCTATTGAAGAACTTCGAATGGCGCAAAGTGCCATCGCCTGGGAGCCAACTTTCACGCCGAAACGCCCACAGAGTGCTCGCAGCCACGTCGCTCAACCACCTTCCAAGCCCAATCACCCACAGAGTGCTTTCAGCCACGCCACACCTTCCACTCCTAATCGACCACAGAGTGCTCGTGGTCACGCCGCACCATCGCCTCCATCCACTCCCCATCGACCACAAAGTGTTCGTAGCCACGCCGCCCAATCACCTCGCGAAGGAGTTGCGCCCAAGAGAGTCACTGGCACTCCTCCAACTCCGCTGAAGAAGAGGATCAACGACGCTGTGCAGTCTCCTCAGCCAGTGCAGCATTGGCGGTTCGCACCGCATTTGCCGCCCAGCCCACCAAACACGTATCATGTGGATTTGGATACTCCACGTACTCCTGAGAGGATAGTCTACGGACGTCCAACTCGACCGCCGTCGCAACCAGCACGACCTTCAGAATCGGCAACACAACCAGCACGAGCAGCACATCCACTTGTTCTATTGACTGGGCCCGAGCGCACACTTGGCTCAAGGTGGAGGAAAGTAGGTCCTCAGAAGCCGAAGACGGGCAATGAAATCTTCAGCCAGCAACTCGAAGCGGCCCTCCGTACGAAGCAGGAGTTCAGCAAAGAGGAAGTTGCAGCATTTGACCTGGAGGACCTCAGGCTTGACAGCTTCATAAAGGTGGAGGATGACGACCAAATCCAGTATGAGTACTATGAACAAGCTGTCCGCAGCCGCTCCCATTCAAAAGCATTGGGTAAGTCCCTCGAGCAGCTAATTATGGGCAAGAAACACTTGGCTCTTGGACCGGACGGGTTGACTTTGACACGCAAGGCTACAGCTGGCACGCCAGCCCGGCCAGCGGCAACGGCGAAGGAGGGCAAGGAGAAAGATAAGAAGGCGGTTGATGCGAAGCCAAAGGCGGGAGACGGCAAGGCCCGCAAGCCCAATGGCGCCATGACAGGCGCATCCCCGGATCCCATGGATCCCGTAAACCGCCTAAAGATCCTCGGGGCGATCGACCTTGACGAATCCCGGCCGATCCCCGCCCAGATCAGCGAGGCGATGCAGCGCTCGGCCCTGCGCGTGATGGACGTGTTCAAGGGGTTCGATACGGAACGACTGGACGGGCGCATCAGCCGCAACGAGTTCAAGAGGGGCCTCGTCGCGCTGCAGTTCGATGTGCCTGATAAGTACCTTGACGAGCTCTTCGACTCCTTTGACCCCGACGGCTCCGGCGAACTTGAGCTGAATGAGTTCACCAAGATGCTCCGTGGACATTTCGACGAGATCGGGCGACCTTGTTCGTCGGTGCCACGCTCATCTATGCGCAGCGTTGGGCAGGAGGCGATCAAATTGAAGGCACCAGAGGTATACCCGCTTTGCTGCGGCCTGCGTGCTCAGCCGAGTTGGAAAAATGTGCAGTGTCACTTGTAGTGTGAAGAAGAGCATTGTCATGCATTGTGTGAAAACCACGATCGTCATCTTATCTCCCTGTGTCTCAAGAGCTCTCACTAATGCGACGCGTGACGGTGGTTTGCGTGCTCGCAGCTGCGACGGGCGCGCACGCGCGCTCGGCGATCGCGCACGGCGCATCGACGTGTGTCGGGCGCGCTGCCACGTCGGCGCTGCTCACCCTGCGCGGCGGCGAGGAGCCGTCAGACGCGCTGCTGCAGGCCACGTACTCGTGCAATCAGCTCTACTCATCGGTGCTGGCGGACGCCATGAGCGAAGTCGCGGCACTGCGGAAGAGCGTGGCGGGCGGCGAGGCGGTGCCGACCTTTGGCGCCAAGGCCGACGAGATCGTGGCCGACGCTTGTGACAAGTTCGAGGCGGAGGCGCCAAAGGGCGACGCCGAGGTGTCGGCCGTGTACAGCAGCCGCGCCGAGGAGCTGCGCGCGACGCTGGTGACAAGCCTCGAGCCGGTTTTCGTCCAGCAGATCTGCCTACTCAAGGACGCCGCGATGGAGCAGTTCAAGAGGGGCATGGTCGGCGACGGAGACGCCTCCGAGTCCCTTGCGGCAGCAGAGGGAGCGTTCGTGCGCGAGGCGAGCGCGAGTGTGCCGGGCAAGACGGGCTGGAGCTTCAAGCTCGAGCGCGCGAGCCTCGTGGGTGCGATGCAGGCCATTCTGGTCGAGCAGAAGAAGGCGCAGCAGGCCAAGCTCGCAACTGCCAGCCAGATGCAGACGGCGCTCTCCTACTTGCAGATGCAGCAGCAGCAGATGCAGGCACTCCAGGCGCAGTACATGGGCGGCCAGGGCGGCAAGTGGAACCTCGGCGGCGCTTACCGTCCGCCGGACACAAACATCAACCTCTCGGCCTCGTACCAGCAGGGGCGCACCAACCTACAGGTTTCGATGGTGCCCGATGAGGGCGCCAATCTGCTCGGCCCCAACGGCTTCACGCAGGGCGTCGGCCCCGCCAACCTCGGCCTCTCGTTCAACATTCACATCTGAGGGTGGGGCATGAGAGCTCACACGAAGCATATGGCAAGAGGAGGGCGGCGCGATGCACACGAGCGCGCGTGGGTAGGCGCGGGCGGCGCAGCAGGTCGCCCTCGACGAGCAGCCCCAGCAGCCTCCCACCCTCGCCGAGAGGTCTGTGCTCTCCACAAACGGTGTGGTGAGAGGAATCAGGTGGGGCTTCGGTCTTGGGCCAGCGTGACAAGTGGGTGATGTGAGAGTTAATTATACTTTGAGAAAGGTGTAGTCTCGCGTTTAAGTGAGTTGATACGGCGGGTCGTTATGTGCGTTACCGCCGGTCGTCCGCGCGGGCGTTATCGGATTTCGCGAGCCCGTCCACCCGTCGCCACGCTCCCACGCTGCGTATAGTTTCCGTTCTCCGTTCAGCGCTCTCGCGCGCGGCGCGGACGTGCTAGTTGATGTGCTCGCTCGAGCCCAGGTGTGCCCTATACCTGACCCTATCGACCTGACAAAGTGACCGTCTCCCGTCGCTGACCGCCAGCGGGAGCCGGCCCGCCGCCGCCGCGCCGCGCGCCGCCCCGCCGAGAGCCGCAGTGCCGCGGACCCGGGGTCGAACGCGGTGGTATCGTTGTATTATGAAAGTTGAAGGAGTGACGTGAACCGCACCCCGAGTGCTGAGGCCGTGCGAGGCCGTGTGACGGAAGGCGGAGGCTGCGTGCGAGCAGCCATTCGATGCCTTGCACCGCGATCAGTAGCGGTGCCGAGCTCGCTGATTTAACGGTAATATGATGGTTGAAATCCAAATCGCGGCGGCTTTGGCGGCCAGGGCTCTCCTGTCTGCGCAGGGGCAAGGCGGTACAACGCGCTTCGGGCGGCATGCGCGCAACGCAACCGTGACAGTATAGCATAAGTATAGCAGTCCGTCGTCACAGCCTGGAGTATGTGAGCGTGCACATCCCAGTACTTCGCGGGGAAGTAGATCGTCGCGGTGACTCAGATCTTGAGTACCGGGGGTATCGGAGCCACAACCATTGCGAGCGCCAACGCTCCGCACGCCGCGAGCAGCAGCCCCCCTGGTAGACGGAGCGAGGTCCTCCCAGACGCAAGCGTCCCGACTGCACCGATCACAAGCACTGCGTACACGACATGGAGCGGCTCATGTCGAGCCGTCGCTGTGCCGCTCAAGGTCGACCACGGCAGCGGGGAGGGGCAGAGGTACACACGCCCGAGCCACGGGACCGTTTCAGCCACCCACGAGGCAAGCTGTGAAAGCAAGCGCGCAAGCTGGCGCAAGACCACCGCGACGAGGAGCACTTCTGCAACGAGACGCCCTATGGCAGCGCTCTGTCGTCGGACTCTTCGCCATGGAATCTCGGGCCGGAACCACGCAAGCCTCAGCGAGTGGAGCCTCCGCTGCATACGGCTCCAAATCGCATTCGGCTGCGTCCGCGTCGCGCTGAGCTTATCGATTCGAGCGGCCTCGGCCGAGGAGTGGACGAGCATCTGCTGAAGCGAGTGACTCAGTTCTGTGAGCTCCGCACACACGTCCGCCATCGTCGCAGTGAGAGCGTCGTCGGCCAGCTCGGCACCATCGTCTGGCAACTCGCTCGAGAGGGCCTCAATGGATCGGGTGGCCCAAGGACTGAGCGGCCAGGTTCGCTCCGCCTCTGGGGTCAAGGGCTGGGCTGCTTGTCCTATCATAGCTCGGGGCAGATAGAGTCGATCCTCGCTCTGGGCATCGGCTGGCTCTGGGATGATGGCGAGGCTCTCTGCTGCGTCCTCCGAATCACGCGTTGAGGTCAGCTCGTTGATGTTCCTTTGAGCTTTTTGCAAGTTCGTGTAAGTACGCCTCAAGAGAGCCATGTCGACGCCACTCTCGGCGTCCGACGTCTCAATCGGCTCGCGCCGCACCCCTCCGGCAAACAAGTCGAGCGAAGCTTGCGCGGAGGTCACGGCGGCGGCGGCGGCGGCTTGCGCCCTGCCAATGAGCTCTCGATCGACATCGATTGGTTCATGCCAGTGCTCGCGACTTTGCCATTGATCACGAGTTTGACTTTTGACTGCCCGCGCCTCCATGACGCAATGTGTCGCAGCATCCGTGAGCCCACGCAGCGCAAGCTGCGCGCGGGTGATGGCCTTCTGATCGACGCCCACAGGTGTGCGAGGCGCGCTAGAGGTCACCTCATCAACGGGAAAGGAAAATGCCAGAGCGCTCTGGCATTTTCCTTCATTATCCGGCGAGGCTGAGGCCATATCCGTAGCGCCCGTGGCTTCCCGTGGTGTTCGAGGAGTTCGGAACGAGCTCGCCGGCGACTCGATCATCGATACACGTTGAGTCGCGAGCTGACCCTCGTCCAAGCACTCAGACACGACGTGGACGTAAGGAATCCTCAAGCGCACGGTCAAGAACTGCCGTTTCGCTTGCGTTACACAACTTCTAACTTTCTTGGACTTTCAGGTAAAAAGACGCCGGGGGGAGCCGGGATACACATGGGACACACGGGCGCACACGGGCACACGGATCACACAGACGAACCTCACAACCATCCCAACCCCCCAATAGACCAACGCACCCGCACGACAGCGCGACGACCGAATCCGCGGCCGACTCAACAGCCGCAGCCCCGGAGCCGACCGCTCCCCGCGGCCGAATCAGAAGAGGCCGCCCCCTGCGAACCCGACCCTGCCGCCACCCGCTCCCAGAGCGCCTCCCCGCGCCTGCTCGAAGCAATGGGTAGGTACCACTTGTCGCGGACCGACGGGGGGGCGCGTTCCCTCGTGGGGCAACTTGATTACGAACTAGGCAGCACCTAGGCAGTCAAATAATCCACATAATCTAAGGGTACCA
>PJAB01000599.1:0-23261 GCA_002887195.1 Chrysochromulina parva | reverse complement strand
CGGGGCGGCGGCTGTGCTCTCAAAGGAGGAGATTCCGCGCGCGCAGCTCCCGGCCCAGATCTACGGCGCGAGCTTCCCGGCCGACGCCCTTTGGGCGTAGAGAGAGCACCGCAATGTGTGCCCTGTCCTTTGCCTGACTGTGTGGGCGCTGTGGACAAATGGAGGTCACTCAGGTGTGCGCGGAGCGAGTGAGCGCAGGGTAGAAATGTGAATTCTGAGAGCCACGCCATGTTGATTTGCACCCGCCAGTATGCAAGCGCAGGTCTCGTCTGTCGGAAAGTGATCCTCAACAGTAAAAGTTCAAGTCTATCCCACTTGAGACTCGGCCTTGAAGTTCTGAGGTCAGGTCGGACCGCTGAGAACAATACGGTTTAGTTATGAAACCATTCCCTCGGTTCGCCTCGAACGAAACTCATCAAACGTCACGCAGACGTAAAACTTAGGCGAAGTCTTGCAATGCAGGAAGCATGGGCACGTACATTCCGCCACAAAATTTTGGCATGATCGAGGAGAACCTGTACCGCTCGGCGCAGCCCAACGAGCTTAATTTTCCCTTCCTCGAAAAGCTCCGCTTGCGCACGATCATCTACCTCGCGCCAGATGAGCTGCCACAATCACTGCTCGTGTGGCTCCAGGATCAGCACATTGACCTTGTGCACCTGGGTGAGGACGGCAGCGGCGGCCAGCGGAGCCCGTTCAAGCCCGTCTCTGAAGAGACTGTTCTCGAGGGCTTGCGGCTGCTGCTCGACCCTGCGCGCTACCCGCTTCTCGTCATGTGTAATCTCGGCCGCCATCGTACAGGCACGATGATTGGCTGCCTGCGCAAGCTGCAGGGCTGGAGCCTCACGCCGATCCTCGAGGAGTACCGACGGCACGCAGGCCCCAAGTATCGGCTCCTCAACGAGCAGTTTATCGAGCTCTTCGACACCGACCTTGTGCATGTGCCGCTGCAACGGAGGCCGCCATGGCTGGCTGCAGAGGTGCTTGCACCTGCGCGAGAGAAATCGTCATCTGGCGGCCTTCTGCAGCGTGCGCAAACGGCAGCCGCTCCCGATCGCGAGCCGAACGCAAGTGCTGGTGGCGCCGGGTGACCTCACCGTTTTCTGATTGGCCGTTCGGCGGTCAATTGGACCTCGATGGATAGTTACACGTAAGGACGACGTCTGTCGGCACTCGGCAGGGGCACGTCGAAGTTGACAGCAAAGAGCGTTTTCTGATTTGTTACTGATATTGACCTTTTTAAGAGATCTTTCCGTTTGCAGCTTGATCCAACGCGCTCAGACGCCTCGAGCGAGGGCGCTCCCACCGGGACGCGGGAGAGGCGAGAGCGGGCGAGCGCGTCCGGGTCTGAGGCGACGGCGGGCCGCGCTCAGTGAACAGACCCGAGACCGACGCAGGTCACGCGCGACCTGGCCCGTCCTGGCCGCGGTGCGCGCGGCGGGCGGGCCGCGTCGGGGCGATTTCCGTTACTCACGCCTTCGCCCTTGTCGCTTGATCGGGAGAAGAGACAAGCCTCCCAGCCCCCACAGTGGAGCAGAGACACTGTTGTGGCAGGATCGAATGCGCCCAATCCCGGCGGATCACGGTACACGCGCATGTGTGAGTACGCTGGAGCTCGCTGCATACACTTGGGACCGCCAGCTCGACGGTTGACGGAGCGCACACCGCTCACCGGTCTCTCCATGCCGCGGCCGCCGATTTCGGGGAGACCGCGGAGGGTCGCTCCCAATCTGGCAACACGGTGTCCGGCCGCGGCGAGATGGGCATAAGTGGCGCGTACACGAGGGGCTTGCCGTGAGGTAGCAAAGGCATGGGATCCGCGCCCAGCGAGATCATGCGACGCCAGTCCCCTTGCGCCATGGTGGATAAGACTTTCATATCGCTCGCGAGGCGGGGCGAGAGCTCACGCATGGGATGTGCGGGGGTGAGCGTAAGAGGCGTATTTTCTCCGGGTCCTGAGGCTACGCGCCAGGATCTTCGAAAGTGGCGACTGCCGCGGGCTGTTGCAGCGCCACTCGCTGGCGGCGCCGGCCGCATCGGCAATTGAGGGATCGCCAAAGCGACTGGAGCGGTGACTGCTCGGCTTGTGCTGACCTCACCGGTTCTCGGCTGTTGCCCAGTCACAGGAGACTGCCGTGGGGCTGGCCCCTGGCCTTTCGTCGACTCGAGTGGCGAATGCCGTACCGCATAGCCGCGCCTCACAGCCTTGCGTATCAATTCGAGCGTATCCGCGTGCAATGACGCCCGCACCTCGGCCGAGCGAGCATCGTAATCTAACGAGCGAGCACGCCGCTTCCTCGAGCCGTATGCACTGCTCTTGGTGCTGCTGCCAACGTCACCCCTCCACACGCTGCCGGCGTCAAAGTTGCTGTCACCGCCTGAGCGAGGGGGGCGTGCGCGTGCGTAGGCGTCCCAAGGGAGTGAAGGTGTAGGGACGAAGCGTGTCGTGTATGAAATGGCTGACAACGCCAAGGGGTCCTCCGCAAAAGACGTCCGCGGTCGCGAGCGCTCCTCATATGTGTTCTTTTCGCCCTGGTGCGCACCGCCGATAACGGCGGGCAAGGGGGGCAGTGAGGGCAGTGGTGCCAATTGCGGTTGTGAGGGCACCAATGCTGTTCCTGTCGGGCTTAGGTGTAGGCTTTGCTTGTCTGCTTCCCTAACCCTAGTCTTGCGCTCACTTGCCATTGCCGTCCGCTGGCCCGTGAGCACGCGCGCCTCGGACTCATTATTGTGGACTCCGTTGGATACGTGCAGCACCTGCAGCCCAACCCACCCGTCCGACGTAGCCTGAAAAGTCAGGCGTACATGCATCGTGCCGCTGTCCGTATCGCTGAAAGATCGACCTGAGTGGATGGTTGATACTGCTCGCGCACCCTCAGTGTCGCGCGTCAAAAGCACACCGCGTGTTTCAGAGGCCTTTTTCCGTGTGGCTTGTCTGTTGCTCGGCGGAAAGTTGACGAACAGGGCAAGTTTTTTGGCGGAGTGAGGGGGTCCCGTAACGATACCGCACTGCGAACTTACACACACGAGGGCCGCGCTTGTGGACGGTGTTCGTTTGACACGGAGGCTGTCCTTCAATAAGCACTGTGCGACGTCTCCGACTCGGTGCGCCCGCCACTGGGGTCTGGGGAGTCTTGTGGGGAGTGTGCCCCGTCCCCGCGCCGCTCAAGCGCCGCTCCCCACACCGGCGCGCGCGCGGCGGCGGCCCCGCACGCGGCGACGGACCGGGGAATTATGTCAGGGAGCTCTACAGTCAAATCCGTAGTTTCTGCCTTACAATGTATTTCGAGTACAAGTGCCTAGCGTCCCCGATTTGCTCGAGCTATTCCTTTACGATTCACTCCTATCCATTTCGGTTTGCATGGTTCAGCACATCCGCTCTACCACCGCGGCGCGTCCGTCTTGTTCGCGCAAAACAAAACAAGACTCCACTCGTGGTTGGTGGTCCGTCGTGGCGTCGATGGCAGACCGTGTGGGCGAGTACACTTTGAGCGAGACTCTGGGGGTCGGAAGCTTTGGCCGCGTCGTCCTTGGCATGCACCGCAGGACGGCGGCACGTGTGGCCATCAAAATTCTTCCCAAGGATGCTGCTAACGAGTGCGCAATTAAGCGTGTGTCCACCGAGATTTCGACCATGGAGAAGACTGGACGAGAATGCCCCTTCGTCGTGCAGCTGCTTGAGGTTCTTATCGGGCGCAGCAACATCTACCTTGTCATGGAGTATGGCGGCAGTGAGCTCTTTCCAGCCGTGTTCAAGCTGGCGTCCGATGTCGAATCAGACGTGGGTTCACCACTCCGTGAAACACGTGCTCGTACGTACTTCCAGCAACTCGTCATGGGCGTGCAGTGGTGCCACAAGATGGGGGTAGCACATCGCGATCTGAAACCTGCGAATTTGCTGCTCGACGACAACGCCGTGCTCAAGATTGCCGACTTTGGCTTTGCCGCGATGCTGAACCTCGACTCTGGCCAGCCAGAGCGGCGTAGCATGAGGAAGACCATGTGCGGTTCACCGCTGTACATGGCCCCGGAGCTTCTCTCCCTCCGCGAAGGTTGCGCATACGACTCGCTGGCCACGGATGCGTGGGGCTGTGGAGCAGTTTTATACGCGATGGTGCTGGGCACGCCACCATTCCCTGCCGATTCCTTCTCTGAACTGGTGGAGCTTGCCTTGCACCCACGGGCAAACCTTAAGATTCCCGATCGCATGCATCGTGAGCTGGGCAAACTACTGCGAGCAATGCTGCGCCTCGATTCCAAGAAGCGCTTCACGCTGCGACAGGTTGCACGCAGCTCCTGGTTTCAGACTGATCTCGCACGGACGCTATCGCGCACCCCGACTTTTCGCTCACCGTTTGAGCCCAAGCGCACAAACAAGCGCACGGCCAGCTCCGAATCATCTTTCGCCGAGGTTCGTGCGGACGCAGGTTTGCTCGCCTCGAGCGAGCGTACATCTCCATCGCAGGTGCTATTATCGGTGGGTGACGCGGCTGCGTTGCGACAACGTGGATCATGGCTAAACATGCGTAACGGAGCCATGCCCATGCGGATTCAGACTCACACCGTCATGGTCAGCAGTCTAAGCCCACAGGCAATAAAACAGATTAGTGAACAAGATGAAGCGAAGGCAGCATGCCCAGCCTTGACAATGGAGACTCGGCGAGTTTCATCAGTGCAGATCGTCAGCGATGATTTGCGAGAAGCTGCAGCGGGTCTGGCGAATAGGCTTCGCCGGCTCGTGCGAGCCACCCGCTCAACTGGACTAGCAGAAACATCGACATAAACATGACCCATGCGGACCCAGTAGAACTGTCGGCGTTTCTCGTCGGGGCCCAGTAACCGACTAGAAACGCCGACAGTTCTTAACCACCCGCGTGTACGACCGCCGACCCGTGCTCTAGCTTTACTCTAGCTTAAGCTCGCTTACACGCTTAGTGCTGGCTGCTGCTTCGGGGGACGAGCGGTCGGGCCGGTCCGCGATACCGCGAGGCGCGCGTTGCGAGAGCCGAGACCCTCCGCACCGGCGTGCGTGCCGTACGCGCGCCCCCGGTCGGTACGGTGTAGAAGCTACTGTGGGGACCGGACCGTGAGGGGTCCGGTCGATCGATTTCGATATAAAATCTCGATGCTATACGCACCGCCGCGGCCCGGTCACGCGTCGGGCGGTCGGGTGGTAACACGTTTATCTAAATACTCAAGCGCGAGCTTCGGAAGAGGATCCAGAGACGCGGAATTAAACCGGCACACCGGACAGTTTGGCTGGTTCAGCCCTGAGCGCGTCTCGGGCCGCGGCACGAGGCGGCACACACGCACACGCAATGCCACGGCACGTTTTGACCCGCCGGGGGCGAGCTCTGCGCACATTGTGCCAGCGGCGGATGATGCCGGTGCCTGAGTGCTGAGATCGAGCGGACCTCGCTCACCCCCGCCACGACCGCGCTCAACGTGGAGCAGGACCGGCCGCGGGTTCAAGGTTACGGCCCAAGGTGCATGGACCGACGCCACAACAGTAATCAATCTACACGGCACAAGCGTACACGAGAGCTGCATGCAGCATGCAAGCCCAATCAAAGTGCGCTCGCTCACCTCGATGCGCCAGTGACCCCGTTGTAGCCAACAAGGAAATCGTTGTAGTCGCGCGTCGCATCGTCAGGCGGTGCAGTCTCGTCCATCTCGTCAAACATGACCTCGGTGATCCGATCGACCCACGCCTCCGAGGATGACTCCTTAGGGCGCAGGATGTACTTATGGCGGCTCGTCTGGATCTCGAAACCATCGCTCAGGTCGTCGTCGACGAAGCCCTCTTTGAGCGCTGCGGGGATCTCGACCGCGACATCCTCCTCGTTGAGGGTCACCTGCGCCTGCATCAGGTCGATCGCCTTGCCGCGGATGCGCTTCTCGAAGGGGTCGACGAAGCCCGTGTTGGGCTGAAAGTGCACCACGTGCTTCGTGCGCAGGAGAATGAAGTACTCGAGCTGCCATTCAGCCTTCTTCGGTTTCTTGGGCGTCTTGCCAGGTGCCAACTTTGGCGGCACCATGTCGATCACCTTCATGAGCATGTGGCCCGAGTGCGCGATGTCGTCGTATTCGAACATCTGAGGCGCGTCCGTAATCTCGTCCATCAAGTGCTCACCGCCGCCGTCTGCCCCCGCGCCCGTGGGCGCCGTGCCGCCCGCCGCGCCACCCAAGGGCGCGTTCGGGTTGATTCCGAAGACAGTCGTGGGCGCGATCGCCTGCCCAAGGTTTGCCAGGAAGCGGTCGAGCAGTCCGATCTCATCCTGCGCCATGTCGTTCGTCTGCTTGTACTCCTCGATGGCCTGCTTTATGATCGACTTGGCGCCCTGCGGGATGTTGATCGTGAAGGCGCTCTTGTCGTTCGGGTCGATGGGCGCGCGCTTGGAGACGACGCGCGGGCCGTATGCGAGCGAGGAAAGCTGTGGCAAACCCGCGCCGCCCCCGCCGCGCCGCGAATCTGGCCCGCTCTGCTGCTGCGCCGCCTGCCGCTGCTGCACTGGAACCCCTTGGCCCATCGAATGGCGTGGGTTGGTCTTGGGTCTGGGCCCGCTCTCACCCCCGCCCCCGCCAGTGGCCGCCGCGCCGCCCCGCAGCTCCTGCCGTGTCACCGGCTGGGTCGCCTTGGTCTCCGGCTGCTTCGTGCACGTCGCCGCGAGGATGTTATGAATCTCGGACGAGCTCAGCTTCTCAGCATTCTTCTTCTTCTCTTCCTCGATCTTCTGTTTACGGGCAAAGATTCCCTTTTTGAGCACACTCTGCGCGTGGATCTTCTTCTGGCGCTCAATCTCGGCCAGGCGCGCCCTCTCCCTGTCGCGAAATTGCTTCAGCTTCTTGATGCGCCGGCGCCAGATCCACTTGCGTACAGCGTTTTGCACTTTGACCCTCGCCTGTTTACGACCTTGGAACTCCTGGATCTTTTTGACGAGGATCGGTACCATCTCGTCCAGATTGGCGTCCTTGAGCTCCTCGAGAAAATTCGCCTTGCCACTGCGCATAAAGATCTTGTACATGCCTAGCTGGTAGTCTTCCTTCGTCAGGCCGTAGGCGAGCGCAATCGCCTCGACAAACTCCGACGGCGGCAGCGCCTGCACGAAGTCGGGCATAAACGACTTGTATCGCTCGTGGATGGATGCGTATGGGATGCGGGACGGGAAGCCGCGCTGCATGAGCTCGACCGCCTCCAGCGTGCCCGAGCACTTGAGCTGCGTGAGCACGAACGCGCCATATAGCAGGTTGGGTTTGAGCTCGTTGTTGGGCTTGATGCACCGGATGAAGTGCGCGTCAGTCGATTCGAGCGCGTCGAGCAGCTTCTTGAGCGAACCAAGGAAGCCCTTCGAGACCGTCTGCTGAACCTGGGGTTTATTCGCGGCGCCGGCGCCGGCCTTCGAGCCCTTGGCGTCCTCGTCCTTCTTGGCTATGAAATCCCTGATCAGCACCTTCTTCGATTTCGTAAGAAACTTTTCGTAGTCCTCCGAGAGTTTGTCGTTGTTCTTGTCGAGCCAGCCGAGCACCGAGTAGGTCACGTCGCCTGCAAAGTGCTTGAGGACGAACGCCTCCTTGTCCGAGAGTCCCTTGGCGGCGCCCTTGCCACCACCGCCCGCCTTGGGTCGGCACAAAATCTTCGTGCGTGCGTGGTTCTCGTGCAGCGTGGTGGCGAGGGTCTCATCCGTCGCCTTGGGCGCCTTGCACACGGAGTCGAGCGCGGGGAAGATGCCCTTATCCTTGCCCTCGCAAACCTCGATAATTGCCGAGTTGTCCGTGTACGTGATCGCCTCCCACCTGATGCCGTCATTCTTGTATGCGAGCTCCTCCGCCTTGAAGACTGCACGCAGGAAAAAGTTTTGGAGCTTCTCGTTCGCAAAGTTGATGCACAGCTGCTCGAAGGAGTTGACCTCGAAGATCTCGAAGCCGAAGACGTCGAGCAGGCCGATGAAGTCAAGCCCAGGTGCCAACGCGGTGCCGAGCGACTCGTTAATGCGCACCACCAGGTAGTCAAAGAGCCGCTGGTAAATCGTCTTGCAGAAAGCATCGCGGCCCAGGACCGCCTTCTTGGGGTCCTGTTCGATGGTGTAGCTCTCGGTCTTGCTCACTTTGAGCGTGGCCTTGAGGAGCGCCGCCTCCATGTCCGAAGCCGACGTACCAAGCAGCGACGCCGCGAGCGTACACACATCCGGCTCTGAGATGTAGGATGCAGCGTCGTTGTCCTCGTCACCAAACGTGAGGTTGCCGAGCGCGAGGATGGCCGCCACCAGCTCCTGGACCTCGCGGTTCTCCGTCACAGAGACGCCAATGTTGCGCAAGGCGTTGACAAGGCCGCCGTACTCCTCTTGGTCGTTCACATGCGGGATCGTCAGGCAGCCTGAGCGCTTAAGCAGCCGCGCCCACTCGGGTTCACTCGAGGGCAGCAAGCGTGCGCCACAGAGCACGTGGTAGAAGATATGATAGTTGCGCTCACCGCTTGCTGTGGTGGCGACGACGCGCGACTTCTCGAGCAAAAAGGTCTGCACTTCCGCGCCCACGAGCCTGTGGCGATCGTTGAATCGCATCGTCACGAACTTGCCGAAGCGCGAAGAGTTGTTGTTGCGCACCGTCTTCGCGTTGCCGAGGGCCTCGAGCACTGGGTTCGATTCGAGGATGCGCGTGGCGAGGTCGGAGCTCTCATCGCATGCGCGCCAGACCAGGTAGTTCATGCACTGCTTGTTCACCTCCGTCTTGCCGGCGCCAGACTCGCCCGACACCACCAGCGACTGCGGCTTCTTCTGCTTGATCAGCTGCATGTACGCGGCCTCTGCCATCGAGAACGTGTGCGCCGGCCGGTCCGGGTGGCCCACTGGGTATTTCTTGGCCTTCCCCATGAGATCCGGTGTGTACAGGCGCTCAATATATTTGAACGGGTTGATGGCCACCAGGATCGGTCCGACGAATGTGTAGATCTCGTCGAGGGCGTACCGCTCCTTGGAGTTGGCCAGTAGTGTCGCATCCGAGAGGTGCAACAGCGCGGTGTGGTCACTCTGGTGGTGCCCCACCGGGTTGGCTGGGAAGAAGAGATCCGTCTCATATTTGTCGCCCGTCTCAGTCTCGATCTGCGCAAACTTTCCTGCGATACCCTTGAGCGTTGCGATCACGAAGACATCGGGGTTCTGCACATCCACGTCCCGCACCCACACCTTGCTTCCAAGCTTGAGGCCGCCTTTTTTCTTGGGCTCCGAGTCGCCCATGCTGCGTCAACCGCTGTTTGGAGGGTGTCTGGACTGATTGGAAGCTAGCGCCCGCAGCACTCAGCAGGAGCCACAGCGCCAAGACAATTTTCGTGACTTCCTGCAACCAAGCGGAAGTTATGTCCTGATGGCATTTTAATTGGGTTTCGCCGTCAAGTTATAAGCAGCGAGTACCCATTCGTTACAAGCGTACAGCCGCGACGATGGGAGCGGCCACAATGAAAAGATTCGTTTCGCGCGAACGCAGGAAAACGTTACAAAACATCACACAAAATCAGCCAGACGATGGTCGTGCTCGCCTCAGTCGTCGCTCCTCAGTCGTCGCTCAAGGTCGGTAAACCAGAGACCACAACCACGCTGCCCTCTGTGCCGATGCCGATGAGGGCAAGGATGCCAACCAAGTTTGCCTTTGGCGGTGACTACGGTGCCGGCGGCGGTAGCGCTGGTGGCGGTGACGAAGGTGGCATGTCTATCGTTCGACAAGAGATGCAGTCGCTCGTGTACAAGAATCAGGGACCCCGGAGCGGGCTCAGCGAGTGGGCAATGCCCATGAAAAAACCACGGAACTGGCGCAACCCTGGGCGCCGAGAAGAGCACCACTTTCGCGGTACATCGATTACGGTTAGGACTCCTCCACACGCAGCGACTCGGGACGCACGCAACCCCGACGCACCGTACGTCATCTCACAAGTATTTCCACCGATAGCCCCGAGAACGGCTTCGCACAGCCATCAGCCGCGCAAGTCATCGGTCGAACCTGCCGAAGCCGCCGAGCCGGCCTACAAGAGCCAGCTGCGTGATGAAGAGCCAGTGACGGAGCATTCAGCCGCCTTCGACGCGGCGGAGGAAGTTGTGCCCGCTGCGCCCGCCGCCGCCCAAAAGAAGAGCAAGCCGTCCAGGTCAGTGTTTGACGACCAGGTCGCACACTACCATAAGCTGCTGCGCAGCAAGATGGCCACGCGCTTCTCGACGCTGCGGCGCGTCTTTCGCAAGATCGACGCGGATGCATCGGGCCAGTGCGACCGTGGCGAACTCAAGTACATGCTCAACGCGATGTTCAACCTGAGGGTTCCGGACGCGGTCATGGAACGGATGATCGACCTTGCCGACCACGATGGCGATGGCAATATCAGGTTTGATGAGTTCGCACGCGTCTTCACAGCCGACGACATCTTCAACATGAAAAACACGCTCTCGGCCGTCGACGTGGCTAAGTATGGGACGGCTGAGGTCGAAGACGAGCGCGCGCCGCTCGACCCCCGCAGTCCGACCCACCAGGTGCGCCGGCACCACTCTCATTTCCCACCAGGCGAGTTCGTTGCCACCAACGACGCGGTCTTCCTCGCGCAAGAGGCGGCGCGCTTCATCCCACGCGTCCTCACTTCTTCGCACGGGCGCGGCTTCGACCACTCGTCGCCTCCTCGCACAACCTTCAAGCCGCCCAATTTACGAGATCGCGCCGCGAGCCACACGATGCTCGCGGCGGGCAGGTCGACCGGTTGCCGCGTGCCATTCACGCTCGAGTGGCCCCTTCACCTGGAGGATAACAAAGAGCACAAGGAGGCCTTCATGAAGGCTTGAGGAATACATTGTAACCTCATAAGGGTTAGGGGAAATGTAACCTGCAGCCTTTGCCTGTTCGGCGCATGAGCTGCGCAATATTGCCATCGACGCCATCGACGAGAAGGTCCCTGAGGGGGCCACTGAGGAGCGCTGACTGAGCGCTGACACGTCGGGCTCTCGCGTCTCGGCGCGAAAGGAACAAAGGATGCCGCGGTGAAGGGGAGATCTCCGACAAGCAATGCTAATTGATCACTATAAACAATGAGTGTGGTGATCATGGTTCGTTTTGGAGATTCTGTTGGCGACGCGCCGCCGCGCGCGAGACGCGAACGGTCGGGTCCCTCCCCTCCCAGAGAAGCGATTGTGTTCACGCACGATTCAGCACATCACAAGTGAAAATCACATGTGCGTTGCTGTGATCAGTCATCAAAAGAGTTATCTTTGTCTTCACACCTCCAGTCCAGGCTTTACGTAAATGGTGCTCATCAACGGAGCGGCACTCTCTCCAGTGGCGCACGACCTCAAGCGTAAGCAAGCGCTCGCGACCGGGCGCATAACCGACAACGCCACTCGGCTCACGGCGACGCTCGTCGACCAGTTCGACCTAAGCCGCACCATCTTCAAGACGCTGCCGCCCCGCTCTTTACCGGCACTCTTTGCACGCACTAAGATTGACATGCACTACACCTTTGATCCGAGGCTCGCCGCTGAGATAGAGAAGGCGTATTCGCGCGTGCCTAGGCCGGTAGCCGACGATTCGGCCATCTTCAAGTTCATGCACGAGGAGTGCGACTTTTCCATCGAGCATGCTGACGGCTCGTTCCTTGACCACCTTCACTTTTGCCACGAGTACGCGGCACGGTACTACACCACCGCGTCCTCGTCACCGCGCGTGCTGCTCCTCCACTCCATCATGGGCGTGGGCACCAACTGCTTCCCGATGACGCTCGAGAAGGTGCCGATGCTCAAGTCACTCGTGAGCGAGAAGGACTTTGCGCAGCTTGAGGCCTTCCCGAGCATCCTCCGGCTACTTATCCATGGCTACTTGCTGAACGAGCTCGCCGCATGCGATGCCACCAAGCTCGGGCGCCTGCGCTCCATCCGATTCCACAGTGCGTGCCCACGAACGCGCGCCGCGCTGCCAGCTCCTGATCGTTCCGACTCGCTCTCCCGGGCGCAACGCCATCCCTCCTCTTCACCCTTTTATGCAACGTGGTTCGCCTCGTCCGTGGTAGGGCTGTTGGACAACGGGCTACTGACACTCACCGCCGCGCAGCTCTTCGAGAACCTCAACTACCAGATGATCCACGCCATCGACTTTCTGCCGCCCGCTTCATGGAAGCGCACAAGTGGCACATACTTCTTCAACATCTTTGTGCAGCTGCAGTCGATCCTCGCCCGTGCCGGGCAGCTGCGCGCGCGCGTCGGGTACGACCCCGCTGAGCAGCAGCCACTCGTCGACGGCGCCATTCCGAATACATGGCGCCACTACCTTATCGAGCTCCTGCCGACCACAATCGTTATCAACTTGGCCGCGAAAACCATCGCCAAGTATTCAGCCCAGGTGGGCCACTCGCTAGCATACACGCTTGAGTGGTCCGACTGAGCCGCCGAGGCGGTTGCCGCCGCCGACGAGTACATGCGTCTTCAGCGCTCAGCCAGCGACTCAGCAGGGGCCACAGTAGATCCTCAGAAGGAGATTTTCGCGAGGACTCCATTGTTTCTCTTGTGATTCGCTAGGTTGTTAAACATGAGACCGTGATTGTAACATGTGAATGCCATGTGAATTGTTTACGTGACGATCATGGGATGAACTTATTAGTCATGAACTATGAAGTGCCGTGAATCGCCTTGCGGTCTCGGCTCGGCTCTCGCCGCAGGCCGCACGACCGCAGCGTTTACACGACGCAGGAACGCCGGCGTCGATGTTAGTACATGTTCTGGCGACGTCGCTCAGCATCGCGCCGTCGACGCTGCATCCAATTGTTGCGACGGGCCGCTCACATACACCCGTCTTGTGTGCTATCCAACGTGAGTCCGAGCTAAGCGAGGCAGCATGCCTCAGCGTGTGTTGGGCAACCCTGGGAACACTCGCAGTTGCTGCCACCGCCACACGATCATGTCTTGGTCCACCCTTAGCCGTTGGCCGCTCGATACTTGCCGGGGGTATTGCTGCAGCACTCGGGGAGGCGATGTTTTATCCTCTCGAGGTGGCTAAGATGCGGCTGCAGCAGACCGGTATGAATCGGCTCGGGTTGATGGGCGAGCTGAGAGCGATACTTGTTGCCGAGAGCGGCCGCTCAATGCTGCTCACTTGGGCCTCCACGCCGGGTGTGGTCGCTGGCGTGCTCCGTGCCGTTGTCTATCATGGGCTTCGGCTTGGCCTCTTTCCGCCGATTCAGCATGCCCTCATCGCTCTGCTTGCCGGCGGTGGCACCGGTGGCGTTAGCCTGGGCGTGAAGATTCTCATCGGCGCAGTGTGCGGCGCCGTCGCTGCAGCCCTGACGACACCACTGGATCTCGTCAAGACGCGCCTTGCGGTACGCCCAGATGCATATCCCAACTCGATCGGGGCGCTTGTCGGCATAGCCAGAGACGGCGCCAGAGCCGCCACAAGCAGCGGTGCAACACGGGGTACCTCGTCCTCTGGTGGTACCTCGTCGACTGTCGGGACTCCATTCGCTGCTGCCAAGTGGGCGAGTGCATTGTGGCCTCGCGGCGCAATGGCCGCCACGATCGTCCGAGCGGCTCTTGGCTCCGGTGCTCAACTTGCCAGCTATGATCAGGCGAAACGCTCCCTTACCGCGTTACTCTCCAGTTGTCCGGGAGGCTCCGCGATGGCCATCACCCTGGCGACGGTGGTGTCGGCCGCCGCGTACGTGACGGCCTCCGCCCCGGCGGATCTCGTCAAGACGCGACTGATGATCCACAAACCAAACAACGGCAGTGCAGCAGGCGCTACCTTGTATGCTGGCCCACTCGACTGCCTCCGCCGCTCGATAGATGACGAGGGCCTGGCTGTGCTCTTCCGAGGCTGGGGAGCCTCATTCACGCGGCTTCTGCCCGTGCTGCTGCTCGTGATGCCAATCCTTGAACGACTACGTGCACTTTTCGGCGTTGGGGGCTTCTGAAAAAACCTGAGCTGGAGACTGCTTGGGACGATGCGACGTGGATCGTGGTATTTTTCGGTAATCGCGCTCGCCGGCCGGGGCGTCGTATCGTTGAAACAACACGTTACCGCGCGCTCTCGTTAGACTGGCCCGGAATGAGCAAACAGAAACAAACAGAAACCCACACACTGCTGTAGCAGACTCCTGCGGGCACGCCGAGCGATGCGCCGTTCCGGCCAAGCTCTCCAACTGCCCGTGCCCGAGGAGAGGCGCGCCGGACGCGGCGACCGGCGCGTGCCGTGATGACGGAAGGCACTCATCCGAGGACCAGGACGACTCTTTTTCCGGAGATGATTCCGGCGTTTCGCCGGAGCTGGTGCGAGATGCGCGCAATCCCGTGAAACCCGAACCCGGACTGGCGCGCGCCCACCGGATGTCCGGCGGGGGGTCGCCTGACTTTGCACACCGCACCTGTTGCGGATGCGGTGCATGAGCCGTGCGTCTGAGAGCACAGTAGGTACCAAAAGCTTATGCTCATGCACCCTTGTTGATAATATCCTTGTCGCTGACGCCATCACCAGCCTCGTACTCCTTCTCATTGAGCCTGTTCTCCTCAATGATCTGCGCCTTGGCCTGCTCGACCACCTCTTGAGGCATGTAGCCAAGGAAGCTATCGATCGACTTTGACACCGATTTAAGCGCGGCGAGCACAAATGTTGACTGCTCACGCGTCAGGTCGTTGGCGACGAGCTTGTCCGGGAAGTACTCGAGAATCTGCGTGAGCCCTTCGACAGCGGTATTGCCATAAGAGAGCGCTTGCTGCTGCTGGCCAATCGGCGCGTACGCGGACGCGCGCACAAAGCGGTCGCGAAGGTCATAGTTGTCGACCATCATGTTGATCGCACGCTTGATGTTCAGCCGCTGAAGCTCTTTGTACTTGCCTGTTGATACGAGGCGCGTCTCCTGGCCGGTGGCCTCCTGCACTCGTAGGATAAGCACGACTTCGGGTTGTAACAGTTCGGGACTTTTGAACACCTTCGGCGAACCAGTCGCAACAGCGGCCAGCGGAGGCATGCTGCCCACGCACGCAGCTGCAACGGCGGTGACGGCCGCGGTAAGTGCATCGCGGCGGCTACAAGCAGACGGGCTCGTAGACGATGGGAGCTGCCAGCACGCCGCGCCCGCCAGCAATACAATTTGTAGAGTGTGCCGCATTTTGGATCTCCGATTCCGAGATCACAACGAGGCGCTGGGTTTTCAAACGCACATCTCGGGTTCTGGTGAGTGTCGATCCTGTGATACATGGTTTGCGCGCTTGGAACGGCGCGCTATGATGAACGCGTCTCCTCGACATGCCAGCTGCTCGGGAGCTCGGCGTGCCATTTCGCCACGCGAATGTCGGTGGACATATCGGCAGAAGGTTCCTCTGACGTCACGGTCGCCGCAACACCTGATGTCGTCGACCTCTCGGCCTTGATTGCCTTTTCGACAGAGGACATTGACAAGCCCGATCTGGATGATCGCAAGTACCGCTACCTTAAGCTCGCCAACAATCTGCAGCTCCTGCTGGTCTCCGACCCGGAATGCGACCACGCGGCCGCGTGCGCCGATGTCGCCGTTGGATCTGCGAGCGATCCCGAGGAACTTCCGGGTCTCGCGCACTTCCTTGAGCACATGCTATTCCTCGGTACTGCAAAGTACCCAGCCGAGAACGCGTACCAGAGCTTCCTCGAGCAGCATGGCGGATCGTCGAACGCCTTCACGCAACACGAGAACACTACCTGTGCGCCCACTCGCGCACCTGCATGTGCACGCACATTCCTCTCTCCTGCGTGTTCGCCCTCATCTGAAACCTACTGGTATCCATTTTGTCCGAACGCGCAGACTATTTCGACGTCCAGCACCCGTTCCTGCTCGGCGCACTCGACCGGTTTGCCCAATTTTTTCTGTGCCCGCTCTTCTCCGAGAGCGCCACCGAGCGCGAGATGAAGGCCGTTGACTCAGAGAATTCGAAGAACCTGCAGAGCGACGCGTGGAGGCTGCAGCAGCTGTTCAAGGGGGCGGCAGATCCGCGGCACCCGTGGTCACGCTTCAACGTGGGCTCCATCGAGACGCTCTCCGACAAGCTCGAGAGGTACGTGCGGCTCGAGCTCAGCACGGCGTCCGTGCCGGCAACCAGAGGCAGCGCCCAGCCGCAGCCTGGCGCGGAGGGGGGCGGCTCGGCCGCCAACGTGGCGACCGCGTCGGTGCACGCGTCGGTGCGCGCCAAGCACGTTCCCGCGCTCAAAGTGCGTCGCACGCTCATCGACTTCCACAGTCGCCACTACTCGGCCAACCTGATGACGGTCGCCATCCTTGGGCGCGAATGCCTCGACACTCTCGCTCAGTGGGCGGTGCCCCTCTTCGCGACGGTGCCCGATCAGAAGCTGCCGCGGCCCAAGTTCGACGTGGAGCCATACCCTCTGAGCCGGCTGAACAACTACTATCGGATTGTGCCAGTCAAGAACTTCTCGTCGCTGACGGTGACGTGGGCGCTCCCGCCGATCACCGAGCAGGTCCACTCGAAGCCCTTCCGCTACGTCTCGCACCTGCTGGGACATGAGAGTGAGGGCTCGCTCCTCTCTCTCCTGAAGAACAAGGGGTGGGCAGACCAGCTGATGGCCGGCGAATCACGCTCGCATTCGGACTTCGCCTGCTTCGACGTGACCATCGAACTGACCGATGAGGCCGATGCTCACGTAGACGAGATTATCGGGCTAATCTTCGCTTACATACGCCTCATCGCCGCTGAGCCCGAGCCACAGCGATGGGTGTTCGACGAGATGCGAGACCTTGCGTCGGTCTCGTTCCGCTTTCGGGACGTTGTCGAGCCGTCGAGTCTGGTGATGGCCCTCGCCGCCTCGCTCCAGCTCCATCCGCCCAAGCTTGCGCACTCACACCCGTACCTCTACGACGAGTGGAGGCCCGACCTCATCAGCGACCTGCTCATGCTGATGACGCCGCAACGCGCGACGGTGAGCCACGTGTCGCGCGTGCACGAGAGCATCGCGACGAGCCGCGAGCGGTGGTACGGTACCATGTATCAACGCACACCCATCTCGGACGCGCTCCTCGCGCAATGGAGCGCGGTGCCGCTGCATCCGGAGCTCCATTTCCCCACACCCAACCCATTCATCCCGACGGACTTTGCACTCGTGTGCGACTCTGAGGTGGGCAAGGCTGAGGAGGCCGCCGCCGCGCAAGCTGAAGCAGCGGCTACCGCGGCTGCAACGAGCGCGGCGCATACTGCTGGCAACGCCCCCAATGCAGCAGCGGTTGAACTCGACGTGTCGCGTGGTCTGCATCCGGGGGTCTGCTGCGATCGGTCGGGCACGGGCGTGCCGATCCTCGGGCTCCGATACCACCTGAAGGGGAAGGACTATGACCTGTGCCAGGCTGAGTACGACAAGCTCACTGACGCTGACAAGCAGCTGTACGAGGCGATCCCGCCGCCTCACATGCCGCCTCCGCCGCCGCCGTGTGCGCAGCTGCTCGAGCTGACGAAACCCAAGCCGGAGGATCGCCTGGGACTCTCGTTTGAGTCGTGGGCGTTGTATCCCTACCTCGGGCTCGTAGTCGACAAGGTACACAAGGGCTTCTTGATAGAGGCGTCGCAACTGCTTGCGCAGGGTGACGTGGTGCACGAAATCGACGGGCGTGCCGTCTCGCAGCCCAACGAGGGGGCGGCGGTGCTGCGCGTGGCTCACGGCACTATCCGGCTGAACGTCACACGCAAGGCAGACCTGCCCAAGGTCAAAGAGGCCGCTGCCGCCGCTGTCGCCGCCGCCAAGGCAGGCCCCACACCGCCACCCCCTTTGGTGGCCATCGCTGCTGCTAGCGATGGCAGTGGGGCGCCGTGCAAGGTCCCACGGTTGATTCGATCCGACGGGCTGGCACAGCTGTGGCACAAGACTGATCGCACCTTCCGGAGGCCAAAGACGTCGATCATGATGGACATCGCGTCGCCGCACTCGTACGTCTCACCCGAGGCTGCGTGCCTCACCCGCCTCTTTTTCCGCCTCCTGCAGGACGAGCTGACGGAGTTCGTGTACCCTGCCGAGTGTGCCGGGCTGCACTACTCGGTTTACAACTCGACCTCGGGCCTGCGACTCTCCGTGGGCGGGTACAATCACAAGCTGCCCGCACTGCTCGAAAAGGTGCTTGGGCGGCTCGCCACGCCCACGCTCGACGCGAGCCGCTTCCAAGTGCAGAAGGACCTTCAGCTCAAGGAGTATAGCAACTTCTTCAAAGGGCAGCCGCACGCGCTCGCGCGCTACGCGGCCTCGCACCTGCTTGAGATGAGCCGATGGCACATGCTCGAGTATATTGAGTACGTCGGCTCGGACGCTTGCAGCCACGCGAGCCTGGCCGCCTTCACGCCACGGCTGCTCGAGCGCATCCACATGAACGTGCTCTGCCACGGCAACACGAGTCAGGCCGAGGCCAAAGCGCTCGTCGAGCAGGCGGCCGAGGTGCTCAAGAGCGGTCCGCTGCGGACCTCGCAGCGCCCGATGCTGCGCCTGCTGCAGCTGCCCGCAGACGTCGAGGTGGTGCTGCGCCTCCACCCGAGTCTCTACAGCGATTCCGAGCGCTCGCTGCTCAACACGGCGGATACCAATTCGGCCGTTGAGTTCACGCTCCAAGCAGGTCTCGACAAGCGGCCCGACACGATCACGCTCGAGCTGCTCGTCCAGATCCTTGCGAACCCGTGCTACGAGCAGCTACGCACCAAGGAGCAGCTCGGGTACATTGTCAACCTGGGCCTGCGCATCGACTTGGGCGTCACCGGGCTGCGTGTCATCGTACAGAGCGCCACGCACGACGCCGCCCACCTCGACGCGCGTATCGAGCTGTTCATGGCAGGTGTCCCCATGCTGCTCGATAAGTTGACGGCCGAGGAATTTGGCAACCACCGCTCGGCGCTGCTCACAGCCAAGCTCGAGCAGCCCAAGACCTTACGGCAGGAGAGCGGCATCTACTGGAACGAAATCGCACAGGGCACGTATGACTTTGAGCGCGACAGCAAGGACGCCGAGGTGCTGCGTACCCTCTCGAAGGACGAGGTCATCCAGTTTTGGGGACGCCACTTTGACGCGAGCACACCTGGCCGGCGCAAGCTCTCGGCGCAGTCCTTTGCGGCGCACCACGCACTGCCGTCCAAGCTCGCGGCTGGCGTGCAGCAGCGCCCGATCCACTACATCGACGGCCTCGAGGCGGTGCTCGAGTACAAGCGCACGCTCGCGGCCTACCCGCCGCCACTGCGCTGCGACAAGGTGTGGAATTGAGGAATTGAGGATGCGAGCCGGCATGGCTATATGACTATATGAGAAACGAGACGCGAAGACACACAGGCATGGTCGCACACGCTGCGTAGCGAGAGGGGGATTTCGGGGGGGGGAGGGGGGCCGGCCCCCAGCTCACACCAGCACTGTATGAGCGCTACCGCACGCAATCCACACGGTAGTCGGTACCATCCGGACCCCGGGGAGACTATAGCATGAACCATTGGTGTTATTCACATTGGGACCGGACGCGGACGCCTCCCGGGAGGTTGCGAGGAGTGACCAGCTAATCCGTAAACCGAGAGCGCGTTCTTTACCGTTTGTGCGTCGGGGCTTTTAATGGTGTGGGCTACTTCCCAGGCAGCGTCCCGGGTCCGGTGTTTCGTGTTAAACTTAATTATCGCGTACTTGAACTTGTCGCATTCTTTAGTACATGGGTTGAAATGGGTCCGCGCCGCTCTCTTTTTTGGCTGTTTCTCAGGATTCAGCCTGCATGTGTCTCATTTCGAGAATCCTGATTTCTGTTCACAAACGTTTATATGTACGTGTTGTGTGAATTCATACTTTGTAATCGTATCAGTGTGATGGTAACCGCATCCGTATGTACGCCGGTCCGGTGTCTTGGGTGCGAGTTATAAACATTGGCTGTGAACACGCCGCGCGTACTTTGCCGATCGGCATGGCGCTGGTGGGGCCTTCGTATACTCCCCTGCCGAGTACACTATCGGCTGAGCCACCGCCGGAGATTGGCCTGCTGTCTTTGTTGGCAGTGGCGCCCAGTGGGAGTTCCCCGGCTGCCGCAAATTTGTTCATTCTTGTGCAGCTCAGCGCCATCGCCTTCGCTGTTTGGGCGATTGCTCGTTACATGCGCGGGAAGATGGCCCGAGCATTGACCTGGGGCATCGCTCGCAGCGTCAACGACCCACACGGCCATGCTCGCAGGCAGCTCGCAACATGGGAGACTGACGACCCCTCCCTCCACGAGATTCGCAACATACTGCGCAACATCACTGCCCGAGTACGACCACACAGCCTGAGCTGCTCGTCCGAGCCCGTGGATCCCGAGCCCGCGGATCCAGAGTTTGAGACTGCACGCAACATGCTCACGGAGAGCTTTGGGCGACGACGGCGAGCACCGCCAGCGCACACGGAGTCGACGCCGCCACGCGCTCCTCTCAGCATTCAGTTGCTCGGCGCGGTATGCCCGTGGTATCTGACGGACTGGTATCAGATGGCGAGCCGGCGAGACAGCTCGCGACCTGACGGGGAATCATCCACCTCGACGCCGTCGGCGGCGCCTTCCACGCCACAGGTCAATTTGCTCGAGGGGGAGCGGCGCAAGTGGGCAGCCGCCGACGCCGCACGGCCGCAAGCCGACGTAGAGAAACCATCCATGCCGCCGCGTACGCCACCACCCGCCTTGCCGCCGCGCACGCAGGTGGACTGCAGCAAGAATCCCGGGCTGCCATTCTTCGAGCCTCCGGAGGAGCGCGGGTCGCCGAGCTTCCCACAGCGGCTCGAGGCACAGCAGGTCCTTGGGCCACGTGCCAAGCACGCGGGATTACCCAGTGCCGCGAGGCTGCCACCAGTGCGCACCAGCAGCGAGGCTGGCAGGCTGCCAGCAGCGAGGCTGCCACCACCCAGTCAGCTATCCAATCGGAATCCAAATCTCTCTCTAATTGTCGACCGAAATGGGACGCGGACACCTTTGCGAACCCCTCAAAAAGCGAAGGCCTTTGCCGAATAGTGTTCGCGAGTGTTCCTGTGTCGCCCCGCGGGCGTGTTAGAGGGGCGTGTTTACTAGGATCTTACTATCATAGGCGTCGTGCCGTTCACACGATCACAGAGCTCGAATAAGCCCATAGGTTGAGGTTTTCACGTAATCGACCATCCATTACATGGTAAGCGAGCTTCTCTTGGCTTGATACTTGGGGATGCTACACCCCTTCGTCGCGAACAATTGCATCACGCCGGTTCGAGCAAAGGCGCCGTCCCGAGCTCCTGCCAGCTTGCTGTTGAGGCAAGGGTGCTCTCCCTTGCTCGCCCCGTCCCTCGCCTCGTCTCCCTCGCCCGCTAACCTTGGCGCGTGCGTTGCGCAGGACGATGGGCACGTCTGCCGGGTTCTTCGGCATCACCTACCAGGGTGCAACCAACGGCCTCGCCTCGGTGACGCTCTCCATCTTCAACTGCGACCATCCCGACGATGTCGCTTGGTGCAAGCATGTCTTCGATTACTCCACGAACAATAGCGGTTTCCTCACCAAGGCGAAGGTGCCCGACTTCCTGAGGCTCTTCTACCGCAATCGCCCACAGGGTAACACCCTCTCGGGCACGTACCTATACTCCTATCCGGAGAATGAAAAGGAGTTCATCGACGCCCTTTTTGGCAAGGACGGCCAGCTCACCTTCGCGACGCTGATTGAAGCGCTCAAGGAGGCGCAGGGGCGCTTTGCCGAGCCGGCGGCGCCACTCGAGTATGGCTCCGCCGCCGTGCTGCGCAACGACAAGACGAAGCATACGCGTTGCGTCCTGAACCCTCAGCAGCGCTTCCGCAAGCCGATAGCGACGTCGCAGGAGGTGGGCTGGGAGCTGTACAAGGAAGTGAAGCCGGAGTTGGTGGCCAGCTTCAATGATACCGGAGGCCCGGGCACGCCTTTCCGCCTGCGCACCTCGGCCACCACACAGTTTGCCGACGCGATCGAGAAGATAACGTGGGGTCGTTCCATCGGCGGCGAGTTCAGCGCGTACGCGACGCGCAAGCTCGTGGCGTTTGGTGGCCAGGGCATGGGCGTCTAAAGACGTAGTGCTGCGGTGCCCTTCATGCAGCCGTGCAGGGATAGCAACCAGCCCAGCGCGGTATCCCACGCGTAGAGGCGTTTCGTGTGCATGCCCATGCGAGATAACACGTAGGTGCGCACGCCGCAACGGCCAACGCCTGCTAGCCGGTCCCCGGGTGATTCAGCCTGCGGTGCCACGCGCGTTGTCCGCTTTTGGTTCGCTTTTGGTGAGGCGATTATTCTCCCTGTTCTTGACTGAATCGCTCTCAGGCGTTGCCGTTGGCGATTTTCGCGTATTATACAACCGGCCCTGCGTGTGTTGGCCGGTGTTGAAGAACACTGTACTGCGTACACAAAAGCTTATTCCTCGGCCTCGCGGAGTCCCGAAACGAAAGTGGCGGAAATCGCGGAACGAACGGGTTCGAACCTGCTCCCGTGTTCTTCAGCAGGCTCGTTCGTGGGACCACCGCCCTGCTCCAGTGCAGTGGCTACGGGAGGCTCGTCGTCCATGGCTGGCGCCGTGACTGCCGGCTCGGCCACTGTCTGTTCGTCGCTTCGGCCGTCGATCGCCGTAGCTGAATCCGCCGGCGCCGGCGCTGAGGCCGAGTTGAACTCCATAGGCTGCCTACACTTGCGCTCGAGGCACGGCTTCTTGCGCACGCCTGCCGACAGGGCCATGGCAGGTGGGCCACACACCTATGTGAGTGTATGGGGCTCAGGGGGTGGGGAGAGGCGGAGGGCGGCGCGGGGCAGGCGGCGGCAATCACGGCCCAGTTGCAGGGCCTTGTCCCTGAAATGGACCGTTAGGGCGGACAGTTAGCCTCCCGCCCCTGACGCGCGCGGCGACCATCGGCGGAGCGCGCACCACCGCCTCCAAACTTGGGCTTGTCCCGGAAGTTCAGGCACGTGCCGCAATCATCGCGACAGCACGCTTCACATTGGCCACAGGCCACCTGCCGACGCACGGAGCCCGAAGCGGGCGCCGGAGTTCGGCCCTCTCGATCGGCGGGTGGCAGTGCCAGAGCCTGCCCGCTGGGATTGCACGGGAAGGCTGCTCCATACGCCGCAGCGTCATCCTCCACCCGTTGCCGCTTGGGTGGCCGCTTGATGGCAGAGCCGCCATAGTGGAGTGTCATGTGCGCCTTGAGCGGCTCCTGGAATTGCTTGAAGCCGAGCGCATTGAGCGCCGTGGCGATGTCGGAGTAAGTTACGCTCGTGCGCCCCTCCTTAGCGACGCGCACACGCGCCTCGCTTACG
>PJAB01000598.1:0-23292 GCA_002887195.1 Chrysochromulina parva | reverse complement strand
GTGCTGGGAGAGACCGACCTCACTAGCGAAATTGAGTAGCCCGAGCGAGCGAGTACTCAGTACTTGTGTTGACCGAGGGGAGCGGAGCCGTCCGTCGAGACGGTGGTGGAGTGAGCGTGGTAGGACCGCGAAGAAACTGAAACTGAAACTGATTACGGGGGTGACTGCTTTTGGTGCGGCATATGGATTTGCGGTCTCGCATTTTCCGGGGTTGGACTCACGGACTGAGACCTCGTGCGTGGGAGGGTCTCTTTCAACATGTGGTGCCCGTTCACATGTCTGCGACCGAACGCCGAGGCGCTACTGCTCATGACCGGTGATCTGACGCCCCCATTGGATCCAGTGCCGCGCACGGTGCGCGCCGGACTCGAATGGAAGGCGTTCAAGAGTCCCGTGCTCATCTCCAATGCGGGTGGCTCATGTATTGTCTACAAGGCGACGCTCGACGGTGAGCGAGTAGCGGTCAAGGTCGTGCGCGAAGTAGGCAACGCTGACGCCATTCGGGATTTGCAAGCGGAGGCAACACTACTTACGGAGCTCGGCCGACGGCCACATCGGCACATCATCACGCTGATTGGCGAGGGTTGCAAAGAAGACGGTCGGCCATTCATCGTGCTCGAGCTGCTGGCGACCACGCTCGCAGCACAGCTGCCGAAGCCCCTCATAAAAATGCTCGGCGAACCGAACGAGCCTGACGAGGTGGGTGTCTGCGAGTGGTGGAGCGCGGTGCGGTTGTGGCCGATGTCGCGCGCGCTCATGGTCGGGTTACATCTGGCGCAAGCGCTGAAGCATTTGCACGAAGGAGAGCCGCTTCCGGGGCAGCGCGTGCTACATCGCGACCTGAAGCCCGACAACGTGGGCTTCCTTGCCGACGGCAGCAACACCCTCGTGCTGCTCGACTTCGGTCTGGCCACCCGTTGGTCTACTGGTATCGTGAGCAGTGGCGGCGGCGAGGGTGACCAACCTCGCAAGCTGACCGGTCAGACAGGCTCAACCCGATACATGTCGCCCGAGGTCGCGCTCTCGCAGCCGTACAATGGCAAGGCCGAGGTCTTCTCGTTCGCCACGCTCCTCTGGCAGATGGCCTCGCATGAGCGCCCCTTTCGCGGCTTCACTGTGGCCAAGTTCGAAGAGCGCGTCGCACGAGGGGGTGAGAGGCCATCTCTGCCGCAGCACTGGCCCGAGGGCCTGAGGGAGCTGCTGCGCGACTGCTGGCAAGCCGAGCCGCACCGGCGGCCCGGCTTCGGCGCCGTGGTGCGTCGGCTCGAGGCGCTCCTGCGGCAGGAAGCGGACAAACTTGTGGGTGGCCAACGAACCTCACGCGCGGAACATGTGACGAGTGGGCTGGCGGGAGCTGATGACGCCCGTGAGATCAGTATGGATCGTGTGTGAAGTCTTTGATAACATTTTCGGACTCGTTCCGCGATTGCCGCAATTGCCGCGAGGAATCCGCAAAACTTCGCGCAATGAGTCAAAAGATCGCTACTTTTTGGTTCGTCGATCTGCGAAGGCGAGCGGGTTACGCGCGTTCTGCAACACATTCCCATCATCGGGAAGTTGTCTTCCGTCCGCGCCGGATGGTGGCCTTCGAATGCGCCCATGACGGCAAGGCGAAAGTCGCCTGCAGCCGGCTGTCTCTTGACTATCTCAACCACCTTGTCCACAAGCAGCCAAGTGCGCCCAGCGACCATGTCCATAAGCAGGCTTTTGCGCCAGGGCCCGAGATGGTCGACTTCTTGCTCCGCCTCGCCGCAGCGGAGGCGCGTGATGCAGCGCTCGCAAAGCAGCTTCTGCTCCTCCCTGAATTGAAAGTACTTCGTGAATTCAAAACGAAGATCAACATGCTGCAGGAGAGTTGTTTGACCGACTGCTCGAGCAGCAGCGACGACGTGAGCTGCGTGTCTACCAGCAGCGATGCCATGCCCGATGCACCGGCATCGTCGCCCACGGCCACCCCCTCGGCGACGGACCGGAATTTGGCTGCCATGCACCTGTCCATGGCCGGTGCAAAACTGTCGGTCAAGGCCGCGCGCCTGATGCGGCACGTCAAGCGGCCAAAGATCAAACGAGGGCGGCGGTCATCCTGCAGACTGACCAAGACAGCTCTGCCTTCCGCACACCACCCGCAAAAGCCGCGCGCTGCTGGCAAGGCGAGGCGGCTGGCTGCGGCAGCGCGAGTGGTGCGCGTGGAGCAAGGCCAGCCGATGGCACCCAAGTGGCAACCCAAGAGGGCCGGGGGCTGTGGGGATCTCGACGTGCACGTGACCGCTGATCCGCTCTGCAATGCGCTCAGCCGGGTCGGCTACCGCTCCCTCGGCCCCATCGCCTCGGGCGCCTTCTCGACGATCCTGAAGGCGAAGCATGAGGAGAGCGGCGAGGAGGTGGCTGTGAAGCTCTTTGAATGCTCCCGCTCCACTTCCAAGAGGGACTTGCACATGCGCGACCGCGAGCTCTACGCACTACGGAAGGTGAAGGGCGGCTCCGGGTCGATGGCGCGCACCGATTTGGATGAGGCGCGCACCGAGTTGTGCCCGTTCGTGGCGAATCTGCTCGCCGTGCATGCGACGCCCACGAGCACGGTCGCGGTTCTCGAGCTATGCCGCGGCGGCTCCCTGCAGCGACACCTGTACAAACTACGGGGAAAGCCTCGCGAGCCGAGTGGCGCCGTGGCGGGCATGCCGCTCGCGGAGGTGACCGCGTATGGCTCGCAGCTCGCCCGTGCGCTGGCTCACCTGCACGCACGCGACGTGGTCCATCGTGACGTCAAGCCAGCCAACATTCTCTTCTACGGGCTGCACCACCTCAAGCTATGCGACTTTGGATTCGCACGCTACTGCGCGTCGGACGCCTCGAGTGAAGCGAGTCGCTGCCACACAATCTGCGGCACGCCCATCCACATGGCCCCGGAGCTGACGCGGAGCTCGACGGCGAGCTCCAAGGGCTACACGGGCCGACCGGTGGACGTCTGGGCTCTCGGCACCGTCCTCTTCGAGATGCTGCACAATGAGCCCGCCTTCACAGCGTCCTCGGGCCCGGAGCTCTGGGTGCGTATCCGTACCTGCGCGCACGCTGCCTTCCGCGCAGGCCTGCCGCGTGAGTGGCGCGAGCTGCTGGGGGCGTGCCTCACCGTGCAACCGACGCGCCGGCCAACGGCCGAGGCGCTGGCCGCGACAGCCGCCCTCGCTGGAGAGGCGTCCACCATGGCGACCAGGGACCTGCCAGGGCCTGCATCCCTGCCGACCGAGCCGCTCGCGTGCTGACGCGCGCGGGCGCAACGATCGGGCATGTTCGTGCTCAGTCCCTCCTGTACACTGCAAGTAAATGCACGAGCCCTCATGCACATGCTGTGAACCTGTGATGCTGTGGATGCGGTGGATGCTGATTTTGCTGTGATGCTCGCGCGTACCCTTTCCGTTGAGATGAGCTGGTGAATTGGCTGGTTGCCTTATTGTTGATGAATATGTCCAGTATACAGTCGCGTTACTTGGTGACGCACGAGGACCTTACATGTAACTCTGTCAAACTTTCTCAAATTGGATCGAGTTTCGTTCGTCGAAGCTGATCCGGTTCGACGTTGAGGCTATCGATGAGCCTGGCCGAGGATTCCTCGACCATGCTCGTGACCGGCCGCAAGTCGGTGGCTTTTAGAGGGCCTTCGCTGCCACCTCCTGATGCCTACAAAAGGGCGCAGCTTGCCGCCGAGGCACGCGAACGGCAACCTCGCATGACAGTCACGCTCGAGCTGTCCGATGGTTCACACAGCCCGTCACGCGGCCCTTCGCCGCAGCCAGGCCATCCAGAGCCGGCCCCCGCCAGCAAAATCTTGAGCCGGACGGCGGCAGGGAACAGCCACAGGGAACGGCAGAAAGAGGAGGCCATAGCGGCCACACGCTCGGCTCGGGAGGCTGTCGACCGTGCTGAGGCCATTTTCAACGAGGGAGACGAGATGGCGGTGCGCGAGACGGAGCGCGACGAGATGGCGACCGCAGTCCAGCGCATCCAGGACGAGTCGCGACGTCGGGAGAAGGAGATGCACTCGACGCTGAACGCCGTCTCCAAGTGGTTCTCGAACGCCGACGTGCAGGCGGCGATCGACGAGGAGCGCGCGAGAGCGCTCGCCTCAAGGCAGAGCTCAAGGCAGAGCTCGAGGCGCAGCGGTGGCGGCAGCGGCGTGCGAGACGGCGGCCAGCACACGCGCCAGCGGCTGACGGCGCGCTTCGGCGACGGCGACGGCGACGGCGACGGCGACGGCGACGGCGACGGCGACGGCGACGGCGACGGCGATGACGAGGTCATGGCGGCGAACATGGAGATGAAAGAGACGAGTGAGATGAGGCTGCTCGCTGACAAGCTCGCCGAAGGCCGTGAGAAGCTTTCGACGATGCACACGCAAGTGTGCCAGTCACTCGAGTGGGCGTGCGTGCAGCGCGACTCCGCACGCGGCGACGCGGAGTCGCACGCCCTTGCACTTGCGACGGCTGTCGTGACGATGCAAGGAGACCTCCGGGCCGTCCTCCAAGCCTTTGAGATCGAGACCAAGGCGGCCGAGACACGACTGCAGAAGGCACAGCACGCGACCAAAGTCGTCGAGGCAGAGGCCCGCCGCGTGAAGGGTTCGCTCGCGGCGGCCAGGAGCGAAAGGGAAGGGGTCGTGCATAAGTTTCGGGAGCTCGCTGCGTGGGTGAAGCAGAACGCACGCCACTGGCCGAACCAACCGCCGCTAGCTGCGCTCCTCTTAGACGACGAGGACAGCGCCGGCGGAGACGCCGGCGACAATGAGGACGGCAGCTGGCAGAGTGAGCCCCGACCTCGCGAAGACGACTGCGGCGGCGCCAGTGCTGGCGACGTGAGCGGCGGCGGCGGCGCGGGCACGCGCAGTGGTAGCGGCATGCTCATCGCGGGTGGCGGCGGCAGCGGCAGTGGTGGCGGCGGAGGTGGCGGCATAGGCGTCTCTGGCGCGGCGCCTCATTCATTTGGCAATCGATTGCTCAACACGGCGCTTAGCGCCGAGTCGTCGGAGATGCTGTCGGAGATGCCTCAGCACGCCAGCCCGCCAGCACGCTTTGGCATGTCGGAGATGCCGAGCGCGGCGGACCTCGCTGCGGTCCGGAGCGACAGCGTCGACGGGCGAGTGCGCAAGGCGGAGGCAGAGGCCGAAGCGGCGCGCCGGCGCGCCACGGAGGCTGAGGAGGCAGCAGCCGAAGCAGAACGTCAGCGGGCCGCCATGGGCGCGGAGCTGGCCGCCATGGGCGCGGAGCTGGCCGTAGTGAGGGCGGCGGCGGCGACAACGTCGGAGGCGACCAAGCGCGCGGCTGAGGCAGAGGCGGCGCTGGCGGAGCTCCAGGCACAGCGCGAGCGGGAGAGGCACGAGGCGCAGTCCAGGCAAGAGGCGTCCTCGCGTGGCCAGGCCGTCGATGTGTCGGATGTGTTGGATGCCGCCAAAGTGGAGCCTCTGCCTCAGGACAAGCGGGGAAAGGCGGCCGAGCGGGCGGTGGCGGCACCGATTCCGCAGCGGCAGGCGGGAGGTGGAGGTGGCGGTGCGCGCGCGGCTCAGGCGGAGTCCGCGACCGACGCAGAGAGGGCCGCGGCGGCCGAGGCCAAGGTAGCCGCGCTCACGCAAGAGCTCGCGACGGCGCGAGTGGCGACCAAAGCGGCCGCGGCGGGGCGCGCCTCCGTCGAGGACGTGTATGGCCGTTACGATCTCCTCGCCCAGATCGGCGCGCTTCAGACGGAGCTCGAGCGCACCAACGAGCGTCTCGCCCACCTGACCAAAGCGAGCACAGAGGCGGCGGAGCTGCATGCAGCCGAAGCCCGCGCTCGACAGCGTCTCGAGGCTCAGCTGCTTGCGCTTGAAGAGGAGAAGGAGGCCGCTGTCGAGCGCGAGGCGGCAGAAAAGGCCACGGTGGCGCAGGCGGTGCAGGCGGCGCGCGCGGGGGCCAGCACAGCCGACGAGGCGGTCGTGGCCGAATGGGCCGCCAAGCTCGAGGCGGAGAAGGCCGCGAGCGCAGCCCGGCTCAAGCGGGAGCGCGCCCGGCTCAACGTGGTGCATGCCTTCCAAATGGAAGGCCTGCGCGCCGCCCAACAGGCCGACAGCGCGGCCGCCCAGAGGCGACGTGCGGAGCAAGACGACAAGGAGCGCAAGCGCGTGGCGGCGCACGTGGCGGCGCTTGAGGACGCTCAACGGGCGCGCGACAGCCGCGAGGACTTTCTCAAGGCCGAGGTAGATCGGCTGCGCGCGGAGCTAGACCACGTGCAGAGCCATCTCGAGGATGCCTTGGCTGCCGCTGCCGCCTCGTCTACAGCGGCCGCCGGTGGCGAGGCCGCCGCAGCCGCGGCGGCGGCGGCGTCAGTCGCGAGGCGGCTGAAGCCGCCTCCTTTCACGGACGGGTTGCCTAAAAAGGACGATGCCGGTACGCTCGAAGATGCCATCATCGAGGAAGGCCGCGCGCAATCGGAGCTCGCCCACTGCCTCAAGGTGTACGAGGCGGCGTATCAGGCGACGCCTGAAGAAGCCTCTGACGCGAGCGTCGAGGAGCTGGCGCAGGCGGAGGCGGCGCTCAAGCTTGCGCGCGCGGCGATGGAGCGTGCTAAGTGGAAGCGCATCGCACGTGAAAAGGAGGCCGAGGCGGGTCGCTGGCAGGAGCAGTGGGAGCAGCTCCATGACGAGCAGCAACAGCAGCAGCAGCAGCAGCAACAGCAGCAACAGCAGCAGCAGCAGCAGCAGCAACATCAGCAGCAGCAGCAGCAGCAGCAGCAGCAGCAGCAGCAGCAAAGACGCCAGCCGAGAGAAACCGAAGATGAGGTGCAACATCTTGAGAGGCTGCTTGCAGCGGAACAAGCGCAGCGCCAGGCAGCAGAGACGGCGGCGGCCGAGAGGTCAGATGAGGTGCTGCGCCTCGAGAGGCTGCTTGCAGCGGAACAAGCGCAGCACCAGGCAGCAGAGGCGGCGGCGGCCGAGAGCACCAGGGAGCTCGATAGGCTCATGCAACAGCGTGATAGGCTGGTGCAACAGCTCGAGACGATCGGTCGCGGAGGCGCCGATCGGGCGGTACAGCAGCTCGCGGTGGAGGCGGCGGCGCAGATTGTGGCGAAGGGGTATGTGGAGGCGGCGGCACAGACGGAGGTGGTGGCGAAGGCCGAGGCGGAGGCGGAGGCGAAGACAGATGCAAAGGCGTGGACGGAGGCTGCGGCGCAGACGGAGGCCAAGGTGAGGACGGAGGTGGCAGCGCAGACCGCGCCGAAGGCGGAGAGAGAGAAGCAGACGCAGACTGAGGAGGCGGAGGCCGATGCGAAGACCGTGGCGGCGGCGAAGGTGGAGAGAGAGAAGCAGACGGAGGCGAAGGCGATGGTGAAGGCGGATGCGGAGGCGGAGGCGGGAGCGAAGGCGGAGGCGGAGGCAGCAGCCGAGGCGGTAAGAACGGCGGCCGTGGCAGGAGCGCAAGCCACCTTCGAGGCGCGTTCGGCAGCAGCACAGGCCGAGCTGACAGACCTGCGAAGGGCGCTCGAGAAGAGCCTCGCGGACCACACGGCCCTCGAAGTGCACAATCGTGCCTTGCTCCAGGAGAATGAGAAGCTGGTCATCCAAGCAAGCCAGGCGGCGGCTAAAGCAGAGGCGGCCCAGGCCGCGATAAAGGCGCAGGAGGCGGCGTTGACGCAGGCGGAGAGCCAAGCGGCGGCGGCCATGGAGGCGGCGCAGGCGGCGGGGGTGACCGACGTGGCTGCAGTCGAGGCCGCGGCCGCCGAAAAGGCGGCGGCTGCAACGGTGGTGCGCGAGGCGTCCCAAGCCAAGGCGGCAGCCGAGGCGACGGTGGCCGAGTACGCGGCGGCGGCGGAAGCAGCGGCGGCCGAGGCCAAGGTGGCTGCGGAGCATGCCAAGGTGGCTGCGGAGGCCAAGGCAGAGGCTGAGGCCCGTGCAGCGGCTCTCGAGGCACAGCTGAAGCAGCATCAAGCGGCGGCCGCCCAGTTGCCTGCACCCATCGGAGGCGATGTCTCGGACTTCTCGCCGAAGCGGCAGTTTGATCTGCTGCTGTCATACCTGCCTGAGGCCGCCCAAGCCCAACTGCTCTCGGACCACCTGCCGGACCAGCGACAGGCGGAGCTGCTTGCCATGCTGTCGGCCTCCGAGGTGGCCGAAGCTCAGGCAGAGGCGCAGGTGCCCTACAAGGTGGCCGCGATGCTTGCGACGCCGCCTGCCGACCTGAAGGCGTTCTATGAAGGCATGAGCGAGGATGAACGGGTCGCGTTTGTGAATATGAGCGACAGTGAGCGCAAGGCGTTGGCTACGATGAGCGAGGACGAACGCAAGGCGTTCGCTACGATGACTGAGGCCGAACGCAAGGCGTTCGCTACGATGACTGAGGCCGAACGCAAGGCGTTCGCTACCATGACTGAGGCCGAACGCAAGGCGTTCGCTACGATGACTGAGGACGAACGCAAGGCGTTCGCTACGATGACTGAGGACGAACGCAAGGCGTTGGCTTCGATGACTGAGGACGAACGCAAGGCGTTCGCTACGATGACTGAGGCCGAACGCGAGGCGTTCGCTACGATGACTGAGGCCGAACGCAAGGCGTTCGCTACGATGACTGAGGACGAACGCAAGGCGTTCGCTACGATGACTGAGGACGAACGCAAGGCGTTCGCTACGATGACTGAGGACGAACGCAAGGCGTTCGCTACGATGACTGAGGCCGAACGCAAGGCGTTCGCTACGATGACTGAGGCCGAACGCAAGGCGTTCGCTACGATGACTGAGGCCGAACGCAAGGCGTTCGCTACGATGACTGAGGACGAACGCAAGGCGTTGGCTTCGATGACTGAGGCCGAACGCAAGGCGTTCGCTACGATGACTGAGGCCGAACGCAAGGCGTTGGCTACGATGAGCGAGGCCGAACGCAAGGCGTTGGCTACGATGAGCGAGGACGAACGCAAGGCGTTCGCCAGCATGAGCGACGATGAGCGCAAGGCGTTCGCCAGCATGAGCGACGATGAGCGCAAGGCGTTCGCCAGCATGAGCGACGATGAGCGCAAGGCGTTCGCCAGCATGAGCGAGGACGAACGGGCGGCATTGATTAACATGAGGGAGGCGGAGGCGGAGATGGCTGCTGAGGCAGCACAAAATCAATTGATGGCTTCAGCGGTGGCTGAGGTGGAGACACGGTTAGGCGAGGCGTTGGCAGCGGCCGAGGAAAAGGCGGCGACGGCTGCGGCGGAAGCAGCAGCCGCGAGCGAGGCTATCGATGCCATGCAGGCGCAGTTCGTGGCCTTGAAGATGGAGCTCGAGGCAGCGCGAGCTGCGAAGGTAGAAGGAGCGACGGTGCCGCCGCCTGCCATGGCGCAGCCAGCGCAGAGCAGATTGGCGTCTTCAGAAGCGCGAGATGTGGGGAGACTGCAGACGAGGTTGGCTGCGACCGAGGCCGCTGACGCAGGCGGTAACTGCGGCAGCAGCGGCGAGAGCAGAAGTGGGGAGTTGAAAGAGGCGTGGGCGAAGGTACGCGCACTCGAAGAGGCGGTCACACTGACGCGTGAAGCATCCTCCAGGCAGGTGAGCCAGGCAGTCGCCGGCCAAAAGGTTCTGCAGGCGGTGCTGCTTGCGCGCTACCGCAAGCTTCAGCAAAAGTTCGCGAGCGCGCTTGAAGAGGCGCGTGTTGCGGCGACGGCGGCGGCGGAGGAGGAGCGTCAAGAAGCAGAGGCACGATTGAGGGCCGCTGAGGAGGCGCTCGCAGCGAGTCGTGCCGAGGCGCTCGCAGCGAGCAAGGCAGTCGAGCTCCTCGAGGCCGAGCTCGCAGAGCTCGTCGATGGCGGCCGCGGCCGTGGCGAGCTCGGTGATGGCGGCGGCGGACGTGGCGGCGGCGGTCGTGGCGGTGGCGACCGTGATGGCGGCGACCGTGGCGGCGGAGTTGGCGACTCGTCATCCCAAGCTGAGCGGCTAAAGCACGACCTTGTGGAGTTGGAGAAGGAGTTGGCCACGTCGTCATCCCAAACTGAGCGGCTAAAGCACGACCTTGCGGAGTCGGAGAAGGAGTTGGCCACGTCGTCATCCCAAGCTGAGCGTCTAAAGCACGACCTTGCAGAGTTGGAGAAGGAGTTGGCCGCGGAGAGGGCGACGGCGGTCTCGGTGGCTGCAGCGGCGGCTGCTGAGGCGGCGGCTGCGGCGGCTGCGGCGGCCGAAAAGGAGAAGGGGCTGATCGCGGCGGCTGCTGCGGCAGCGGCGGCGGCGGCTGAGAAGGAGAAGGAGCTGACTGAAGATCTTGAGCGACGCTCGGTGCAGCTTGAAAAGGCGCGAAACGAGACCGACAAGGCACGCGCAGCACGCGAGGCGGCTGAGGCGCAGGCCGCCACGCTGGCGGAGCAGGCCGCGCGCATCACCACGACACTCGAGTCGACGCGGCAAAACGCGGCGCGCTGGGCGCAGCAGCTCCGCGAGCTGCAGGCGGCTGGCGGCGCGGGTGCCTTGGTGCGCGGGTTCCTTCCAGATGAGCTGCCACCATCGCCGCTGCCGACGATCGCTCCCGAGGAGCTTGCACGCCTCGAGGCGCAGGTGCGTGCCATTGATTGCACTTGATTGCCCCCTATCGCCCTCGTTTGCCCTTGATGACCACTGATGAGGCGTGCTCGCGCGCCTCGAGGCTCAGGTGCGATCTCCCTTGATTGCCCTTGATTGCCCTTGATTGCCCTTGATGACCACTGATGAGGCGTGCTCGCGCGCCTCGAGGCTCAGGCGAAACAAGGGCACGAGTCCAGAGCCCAGCTGGAGCAGTTGCGCCCGCAGGTCGAACAGCTGCGCAATGCCATCACGCAGCTTCTCGGGCTCGTGGCCATCGAGACGGGCGGCGGCGTGGGCATGCAGCCGGAGCCCTCGCCGCTGCGCACGGCGCCCGTCTCGATGGGGGAGAGGCCGCCCTCCGACCTCGAGCCGTTGATGCTTCTCCGGGAGGTCTCACCTCGCTTTGCAGCGAACCAGAAAGCGGCGCTCGATGCACGGACGCGCCAGCTCGTACAGGCCGTGGCGAGTCGCACGCTGGAGCCGGTGGGCCTCGGTCCGTACGTATCCCAGCAGACCAAAGGCTCGCGTGAGGAGCGCGCGGTGTCTTTTGCGCCGGAGGCGCTGCCGCAGATCTCCATCCGCCGAGGCGCGACGAGCTCACCCAACGATCAACGGCCACCCCAAGACAATGTGCGAGAAACGCCACCTCCAACCATACACATGGGCGATGCCGCCGGCTTTGCAGATGACGAGGTGGCCGCCATCACCAACAGCGGCGACGACAAGGAGCTCGAAGACGGCGCCGCGCCGCATGACGCGCCGGTGACGGTGCTCGTGTCGACTTCGGAGCTGCTCCAGCAGGGCCTCGCCTCGGACCCGGCAGCCGCGCTGAGTGCCATCCGCAAGTGGACACGCCGCAACGACGCCGAGATGAGCGAGCTCCTCCCCGCACTCCAGCAGGTGGTGGGCGTGGTGGGCCTGTCGTTGGCCGCCCTGAGCAGTCGCGCCACCCGGGCGGTTAAGGTCGCGCTCGAGCAGTCGCACGAGACGGGCAAGCTGCTCGTCGACTCCCTCGCGCGGCTGCTCAACCGTGACGAGCAGCTGCGCGCGGAACGCTCTGAGGCGATGCGCACGATGCTGCACACGAAGATGGAGCTCGTACGCCTCCACCAAACACTCGTCGCTCCCAAACACATTTCCGCCGGGCATGCGGGCCTTGACGCCGCCCTGCTGGACGAGTCGCTCGACGGCAACGCGGGGCTCACGCGGGCAATGCACACGCTCACGAAGCGCATGCTCGAGAGCCAGGAGCGTTGGGAGGCCAAGAAGGCCAAGATCGAGGAGGCACGGGCGAAGGACTTTGCACACACGGTGCAGGCGCTCAAGGCGACCCTCGCCGCAGCGCAGGGCGATGGGCTCAAGCCGTCCGCACCCTCAAACGTGGGAGCCTTCAAACACGAGGAGTTTATGAACCGCGGCTCGTCAGTGATCAACCGCGCCCTGGCGCTGCAAAAGGCGGCTCACTTCGTGCGCGAGTATATTGGCCCAGCGCCCAATGCACCGCCGCCTCGGCGCGATCCGAACGTGAACGCGCTCGCGGAGCTGGCCGCAGCCCGGCTAGGCCCTTCTTCGTCGGCCGTTGGCTCTCTCAACCTCTCGCCGCGCACCGGCACTCGCATCATCGGCCATCTGACCGAGAGGACCGCCGACGGCAGCGTCGGCAAGGCGCGGAAGGCCGGCGCGGGCGACATCATCATGCTCTCCAACATCAGTCCGTCCCCCCCGCCACCGTCGCAGCAGCAGCAGCAGAGGGTGCCGGCGGGGGCTGCGCCTCCACCGCGCGCTCCCCCTCCGTCTACCACGACCTCCGCACCGCCCAGCGCGCGTAACGAGAGCTTCAGGCAGTCAGAGGCGCTCGGCCTGCGCGCGGACGCCGTCACCGAGGCCTCCGCCATCGTTGGCACGGGTGAGCTCCACCCTGGCCAGCCGTCGGCCGTGATGCGCCTGAACCAGGCCGGGGAAAATCAGCACGTCTTATTCGCCTCACCGCTCACCGGTGGCGATTTCCGCAAGCGATTCAGCCGGCACGCCTGAGATGAAGGGTGCATCAGATTCATCTCAGTTCATACGAACCAGTCTGAGGCAGAGGAGCAGCGAGATCGACTACAGGTCGACCGCCAGCACACACAGACACGCGCACCGACCACCGTACATAAACACACTCTCAACACGGCACACAACAGGTGTTCCGTGCTCCCTTAAACTGTACAGTAAACTTCGTCACGCTGCAGGGGTTGCCCGGTTGCCGTGCATTCAGGGTTAACAGGTAGTTCCATTCCGCGTATGAATTCATAGGTCAAGGTCGGGTAAATGCGTAAAAACTGATTGGAGCAACATGCAACATCATGTTCGGAACATCATTTCAGATTACAGATTTCTCGTTATGTTACTTGAATCTCAAATTGTAACTCGCAGACAAAAAATGAAGTCTGTGGCCGCGTCATAACTGACTCCCTGACTGAGAGTCTGACTGACTTTCTGACTGACTTTAGACTTGTACGTGAAAGCGAGAAGCGTCCACGCACGTGCGTTGGGAAAATGCTCATCCCAGCGCTTGCTTGTCAAGAGTTGGTTTTGACGCGACGCCTGACTGTGCCGACAGGATGGGAGGACAACGCGTCACCTTGATCGCCGAGACAGGGGAAGAGGTGGTCATTCATGCGGCCGAGCTGGTCACGTCCTCGCTGGTTTGGCGAGAACGTCTGAATCTGTCACCTCCGGATGGCGACGACGAGATGATTCGCAGTGTTGAGAAGAACGTGTCGTACTTCGAGATGGAGTCTTTCGTCAGTCTGCTCACTCTGCTGTCGGCTCGGCCAAGTAAACCCAACCTGCTGCATCCGGCGCCAAACAGTGGCTCGTCAGGCAGGTCCGACGTCTTCCGCTGGTCGGAGTGTTGCATTCGGCGGCTGGGAGCCGCTCTCACTCTCGTGCACAAGTACGACTGCCCCGGGTTGCTTGCCATGATCGTGCACCTCGCGCGGCCGTGCTTTTTCGAGTGCAGAGCTGCATGCCGAGGCCGGACTGACGTGTCGACTCTCCCTTTTGCGCCCCTGTCCGAGTGGCTGACGCAAGCCCACCTCGACTACATCGTGAGGATGCAGGAGCTCTACTGGGCCCTCGATGAGCATGAGGAGGAGCAGTGCATTATGCCTCTGCTTACATCGCTACACCTTGGGCTGCTCGCCCAGGCTCTCACCATGGGGATTGCCTGGACAGTGTCGACACGCTTCGCCAATGGAGTCCACTATGTGCATGGCCGCGTTGACGTGGTCAGCAGGAAGGCTTCAAGCGACTCGCCTCCGCCCGCAGTGCAGCCCACAGTGCAGGAGTCCGCAGATCAGCCTGATGCATCAAGGATTCGAGACCTTTGCGGCCGCTTCGTCAAGGTGCAGCGGTTCGATCGCTTGATCGACGCTCTGTATGTTGAACTTGAGCCACTCGTCATTGAGCAGCAGCGGCTGGCCCCTCGCACGCTACGCGCCGTCCTCTCCTTCGTCATCCCGCGCGGCTGCATGGCCATTACAGCCGAATCTGTGTCGGCGCCGGTGGAGCCGAAGGGTACGCATCATAGCACGAGCGCCGATGCTGATGGCCGTGGCCATAGACCTGGAGCGGCTGGTTTCTCGGCGGGCTCCTTGGCGTAAGCCGTTACCAACATTCGGAGAGGTGAAGAGGTTGAAAGGGGTCGGTCCGCGACGAGTGCCGCTAAGATGCTATCGCCCTACGGCGCGACGCCCCTCCCTTACGGGGGCCGGCCGTGAGACGAAACGGAAAGATTCCTCCCTGAATAACCTTCCATACCCACGCCACGGGCCCATGGCAGCACGCGGATATCGTCATTAGGGCTACCGGTCTGGATCTCCGTAAGATATAGAAGATATAGGTGGGTTTCCGAAGCTTTGGGAGGGAGAAGGTAAGTGTATTCTTGACAAACCCTGGGCCGAAACGTTATGGGCATGTGCGGGGCTTCACGTGGGGGGCTCACAAACGAACCGCCCCTCGCCACAGGGGGGAGTTCTAAGGACATGTCTAAGGACTAGGCGTCGGCCGTCGCCCGCGCGCCGCCGCGTTTTAGAACAAAAGACAATATATCTAGGTGTAAGGCATGGTGTACAGCAGGACTCGTCAGAAAGAACCGACAAATGGAATCAAGAATTTTGCAGAATCGTCTTGCAGTAGACTTTCACGTGCAACCATAAGACAAATCATTCAGCTTCCTGATCTGGCCCGCGATCTTATTCTTGGCATCGTCGACGACCTTCTTCTGCGCGGGGTCATCGGGCATAGCCTCGAGCTTGTCCTTCTCGAATTGGAGAGCTTTGCGGTCCACCGCGATGATCTCGCCGAGCTCGGAGCAGGTGGCGCTCGAGCCATCGACGAGCTTGCCCGCCTTGGCACGCTCGATGACTTGGGCGACGTTGATCTTGCCCGCGTCTGCGCGTGCGTAGACCTCCTTATCCGACGCCTCCTTCGGCTCCGCGCACGACTTGGACTTTCCGAGGACCTCCAGCTTATTGATCTGGCCCTCGATCGCCTTCTCGGCGTCCTCGACGACCTTCTTCTGCGCGGGGTCGTTGGGCATAGCCTCGAGCTTGTCCTTCTCGAACTGGAGAGCGCTGCGGTCGACCGCGATGATGTCGGCGAGCTCTTTGCAGGTGGCGCTCGAGCCATCGATGAGCTTGCCCGCCTTGGCACGCTCGACGACGCGGGCCGCGTTGAGCTTGCCCGCGTCTGCGCGTGCGTAGACCTCAGCATCTGACGCCTGCTTGTACTCGGCGAACGCGGCGAGAGGCACGAGCGGGATCAGCGCGGTAGCCTTGGCGAAGGCCGCACGACGAGACATGCCCACGACAGGCACGTTGAGCGCATCGCCAGATGCAATGAGCGCCGCAGCGACGATTAGTCTCATGAACATGCGGAGCCATCGATGCGCGAAATACGTTCCACACCTCAAGGCGCGAGAATCATGGAGAATCGACCTCATGGCGCGAGTATGGTCCCGTCGTGCATTTTTTGGCCGTTGTCGGAGTTGTCCCCCGGGATCCTCTGCCGCTCGTATTTACATGTACGTTCGTAAGCAATATCATACGTCGCGAACGTGATTTCTACATGTGATTTTCACCGTGCCGTGGGAGCCGGGACACACAAGGGACACACACGCACAAAATTGTGTTGAACTGCAACACCTCCGCGCATAGAGGCCCTCGGGGGTGAGTGTGCGCGCGCGTCGTGTGTTTCACAGCAGCAACACCGCGCAAAAGCGGTCTCATCACGTCCGCCCATCGTCGGCCGCGATCGTTGCCGACGATGCTGCTCGTGGGGCCAGTGCTGACTCTGGCCCTCCTTCCGGCACCTATCGGAAAGTGGTCTAGCCTGTTGCCTCATGCCGCGCGCAGTCGGCCACCCCGCCTTGATGGCGGCCCGGAGATCACGCGTCTCGGAAACTATAAGGTCGGGACTATGCGTTCCTATAACGCATTCGGTCTCGAGGTTTCCCTCCTTGATGCAGACGGCGACGGCATCATCACAAAAGAGGAGCTCGACTCGGCATCGCTCCTCGCGATCTTGTCGGAGACTGACCTCTACAAAGAGATGTCGCGCCAGACGCGCCGTGATGAATACGATTACCAGGACTGGATCAACGTGCGCTCCAACAACCGGCTGTTAGCCAACCTCAAGACCCTTCCAGCGTCTCGGGTCGTGCGGTCTCTGTGGCGCGAGCTCGCCTTCCTCTTGAGCCTGAGCTCGGTGCTTGTCTGGTTCAACAGCGTCGGCTCGCCATGGCTCTACGCCGAGGGCTACACGAGCTCCGTCCAAATCGTGCACGCAACGATGGAGCCGTGGGACTTGTCCGCCAGCTTCCTGTCGCTGCTGGTCGCGTTCCGCACGAACGCCTCGTACGAGCGCTGGATGTCCGCCCGCACTATCTGGCAGCACGTGACGACGATCTGCCGCAACGCGGCGCTCCAGATCTGCTGGAAGACGGAGCTTAGCTCCTTGGAGAAGGCGAATGGTATCGGGCTGCTCAGCGCGTATGCGCTCTGCCTCCATGCTCATGTGGCTGACTCGGGCGTGTCCAAGGCGCTGCCGGCCAAGCTCGAGAAGTTGCTCAGCAAGGGCGACGCCACCAAGATCCTCATGTGCGAGAACCGGCCGCTCGCCGCGCTCGGCCTCTTCACGAAGACGTGCAACCGCGTGGCCGACGGCGACACGCGGCTCCTGCTGCAGACCGGGGTCACCGAACTTGCCGACGACATGGGCAAGTGTGAGCGCATCTTCAAGACGCCGATCCCGCGCATCTACTCGCGGCACACGGCGCGCTTCCTCGGCGCATGGCTCGTCACACTGCCATTCGGCTTGTACGACACGTGCTCCGTCGATGGTTCGCACTGGCTGCTCGTGCCGTGCATGGTCACGATCGGCTGCTTCCTTCTCGGCATCGAGGAGCTCGCAAGCCAGATCGAGGAGCCCTTCTCGATCCTTCCGATTGCGGTCTATTGCGACGAGATTGATCGCTCCATGCGAGAGGTCGAGCAGATGGCAGTCGACGATGCATGAACGTTGTAGGTGCGGCTATTGCGACGAGATTGAGCGCTCCATGCGCGAGGTTGGGCAGATGGCAGTCGACGATGCATGAATGTCGGAGGTGCATCTTGCTTGTATCAATACGATCCGACTCTCCGGCGCCCCGCCCGGACGGCGCCGGAGCGTCACATACTGCATGGGGGCTCCGGGTGGGTGGCCGACTACACATGCGCCGAGGGCATTGATGCATCATACACCCCTGCCTTCCCTTGTTCGAGACTCTCGTTCGTTCCCTTTCTCCCTCACGCGATGGCTCACCATGGTGGGGTGATGTGCTTGCCGCTGTCGGAGAGCCTACGTGCCCGACGGCGGGGATCTCCACGATAAATCCTGATGCGGGCGGCGCCGCCCCCGGCTCGCCGCGCCGGCGGCGTCCCGCCACGCCCCCGCCCGCTCGCCTCCGCGTCGCGCTGGGGTCCTCGCGTATTATATGTTAGTACGAAGAAGCAGGCTACATCACGCCGAGTACTTATTATAAACCGAACTACAATGATGCTCCGGTTGAGCGTTCAAGTTAGTTATGCGCCGCCCCGGGGTCGCGCCGTCACTGGGCGCAAGACCCCGGATGCCGTGACTGCGTGACACTGCCACTACGACATGCCACTACAACGCCGCACTCCGGCTGTCCTCACAACTCAAGGAGCGACCGACCAAGCGACCTCACAAGCTCGCCGTGAGTGCCGTGAGTGTAGCTGGCCAGCTCGCCGAGCTCGCCGCCCTTGGACCAGCCTGAGACCACACTCTCAGAGAGGACTATACTCGAGCCAGCGAGCAATCCCAACCCGACGCCGAAGAGCGTGAGCAGCAGTTTCAGGTCGGCTAGGTCCCTCCTCGCCTCGGCCAGAGAGCGCTCGAGCGTGCGCACTTGCGTCTCCTTCTCCTGATTCTGCTTGAGTAGCGCACCCACCTGTGGGGAGAGGGGAGCGGGCGCCATCGTGAGCACGTGCTTGCAGATGCCTCATTCTGCTTGAGAAGCGCACTCACTTCGGCCGCTGCGCCTCCCTCCAGTGTGGAATCGCCTAGCCGTTGGGCGGCGAGGGCGGCGGGCGACACGCCGCGCAGCACGGCGCGCTTGCGCTCCGTGAGACGTTCCTCCGCCACGGTTTGCGAGCTGCGTGCCGCCGAGAGCTTCTGACTCAGCGTGCGCGCGATCATGAGCTGGATCGCGTACGCAAAGTCGGAGTCCTCCTCCTCCTGCAGCTCATAGAAAGCGGACTGCGGCCAGCGCACGTAGCGCGAGCCGGGCGCCGCGACGACGGTCGCGCGCGCTGGCGGGTGTGCCTCGCCCCCAGGGCTCTGCAGGTTCTCGAGCAGCGACGCCTCCCCGATGAGCTGAAAGGGCGGCAGGTACGAGGCCACCGCGCCGCCCACGCGGACCTCGCATGTGCTGTTGATAGCCACGAAGAGGTCGAGGACTGTGATGAAGGAGAGGTCATCAGAGGTCATCAGGGGTCATCAGAGGTCATCAGGGGTCATCAGGGGTCATCAGAGGTCATCAGGGGTCATCAGGGGTCATGAGAGGTCATCAGGGGTCCTCCGCGTTCCAAGAGGCTCGCCTTACCTGGCTCGCCTTGCACAGTGAGCACCTCGGCCTCCTCTTCACTCACCGTCACGAAGGTGGCGAAGCGAAGCAGCCGCGAGAACTGGGCGCGCCGGAAGCCGAGCTCCGCAAAGCACTGGGTGTACAGCGCCTCGGCGTCTGTGTCCCATTCAAGCGCCCTGGCCAGTTCCTCCTGCGATAGGAGCCATCGCAGAATGTAGTACGAATTGATCACGACGAAGAGCTGGTCGTAGAAGAGGGGGAAGACGTCTTCGTCGTTAATGCTGGAGAACGCTTTGATCAGGTCGAAATTGATCCCGCCAGATACGATCGCCCCCGCACCCTTCTGCTCAAACAAGTTGCCGACGATCTCGAGCACCGAGGTCAGCACAGCAAGGAGGCGGAAACCGATGGGATCGCCCATGGCGTACGAGAAGAATTGGGCAATGTACGACAGGTGCACCCCCACCGACGCGCGTGGGTCGAGCAGCGTCTGCAGCGCGAACGACAAGCCGATGAACGTCGAGCACACGATGAACTTTTCAGTGGTCGATAGCTTCTTCTTCGTCCACGGCACCAAGAATTCCCACCGGAAGTCGCCCTTATCCCACGGCTCGAGCGTAGTATACAGCCAGCGACGCGCCTTGGTCCTCACGTCGTACAACCATTGCTTAAGACTCTCGCCAAAATCCGCCACGGTTGGCTCAACCACGGCGACAGGTGCGCGTGCTCTTCTGGGAGCGGGACCTGCATTACATTGGCCGCCGGGGGCGAAAGCCCCACTCCGTGGTAAGCATGGCGTGGGATGCTGCAGCGCTGCGACGAATTGTAGGCTGCAGAGCACAGACACCACGAAGCGGCGCCGCGTCATGGTCGACCGTCTTCTTGGGAAATTCGAGATGCTTCGACGGGGGGGAGCCGGGAGCCCGGGACTCGACCATGGACACACCGGGGGGAGCCGGGACACCATAATAAGTTTATACAGGACACACAGTTGTGTCTTTGACACACACACACAGGCTAGGACACACATTAGGACACAAAGGGACACATAGAACACACGTCAGTAACAGTGCCGTAGCACCGGCTGTCGCGTCTGTCGTGTTAACGTTCACACGTCACACATCAGGCGAACCTCACAACCATCCCAACCCACCAACGCACCTGCACGACCGCGCGACAACCGTGGAACATCCGCAGCCGAAACCTGAAATTTCGAGAAAGTCCGAGCCCCCGACGATCTCAGAACCTCGTTCGCTGTCATCCTCTTCAGTCGCGATGCTGATCGCGATCTGGTCACCCGGAATGGTGGCTTCGGCCGCAATCAAGATGCCTAGAGTCGAGATGAGCTATCGGAAGCTGGGCAGCTCAGATTTGCTCGTCAGCTCGTGCTGTCTGGGAACTATGACGTGGGGCAACCAGAACACCGACGAGGAGGCTGCAGCGCAGCTCAACCTCGCGTGGGACATGGGGGTGAACTTTTTGGACACCGCTGAGATATACCCGGTGCCCGTAAGCGAGGCGACCCAGGGTGCCACCGACCGTGCGATTGGCAAGTGGCTCAAGCACAGCAAGCGCGCTCGGGACGAGGTGATCATCGCGAGCAAGGTGGCTGGGTACAATGAGCGCTTCACATGGCTGCGCGGCGGCCCGACACGCGTCACGCGCGAGCAAATCCACGCTTCGGTGGACGCGTCGCTCAAGCGCCTCGGCGTCGAGCATCTCGATCTGCTGCAGATCCACTGGCCCGATAGATACGTACCCATGTTCGGTACAGTGGCATACGATTGCAGCAAGGAGCGTGCTGGCTCCGTGACGTTTGAGGAGCAGGCGCGTGCGATGGGCGAGCTGGTCTCCTCGGGCAAGATCCGCGCCTGGGGCCTCTCCAATGAGACGCCGCTGGGAGTGAGCCAGTTTGTCCACGCCGCCACTGCCGAGGGTGCGCCGCCTCCCGTGTCAGTGCAGAATTCGTACTCACTGCTGGATCGGCGTGACGAGGTGGGCTTGGTGGAGGCGATGCGCCACCATGGCGTCGCGTACCTGCCGTACTCGCCTCTTTCGGCCGGGGTGCTCACGGGCAAGTACTCCGGGCTCTCCGAGCCACCGGAGTCCTCGCGGCTTCAGCTATTCGACTCCTATTTTGATCGATACGCGAGCACGTGTGCGCCCGAATGCGTCGACTGCTACAAGGAGATTGCCTTCAACCACGGCATCTCGCCCGCCGCGCTCGCCATCGCCTTCTGCGACTCACGCCCATTCGTGGCTTCGACCGTCATCGGAGCGACGAGCACCGAGCAGCTCGAGATCAACCTACAGGGATTTGGTGTCCAGTGGACCGACGAGCTCGAAGCCGAGATTGCACGCATCCACAACTACTACCCCGACCCGTGGCGCATGCTCGTGCGTGGAGGCGGCTGACGCGAGGTCGTGTTGCGACGGCGCACTGAGATTGCTTCTGATTTGATCTTGCCTTTTGATCGATCGGTGACGGCGACCAAGGTGTGCCTGGACGGTGCGCACGTCGGCGGCACCACGGTGACGGGGCGTGTGACAGTTAGAGTTACGCGAGACTGTTAGCGGACAGGCGGACCGGAGAGTACACGTAGAGACAACCTAGAACAATATTAGTGCTCTAATAAAACCGAACGCAAATGGACGGAGTGGACAAGGAGTTTACAGTTTTATTGTGTTGAATTCGCACCTGTAGAATTCGCACTGTAGAAGACGGAGATCTATCTTACCGCATACGGGTCGCACCGGCACAACGCACATGTGTGGCATGTACTCTCGACTCTGACAGTCCGGTGTGCTTGGGAAATCGAACGTTTATACCAATTGGCAATTGGTTTATACAGAGGGAGAGCGCGGAGGGGCACACGCGATATTCAAACTCTGCGCTGTGCGCGCGCTCGTGAACCCTAGATTGCGTCGTGAGTGCCCTGTGAACATGCGACCCCCGTCCACCGCCACCACCACCGCCGCCGCCGCCGTCGCCGCCGCCGCCGCTACCTAGGTAGGATGAATGGTTGCCCCCTCGTCACCGCGCGACGGCCAGTTTTCATTGGTGCTCTGGGCACCTCGCTCACATGGGGTGCCGATCTGCCCAACCGCGAGAGGATGGCCTGGCCGACACTCCTGCAGTCGCTCCTCACTGAACGGACGCGGCGGACAGACTTGTTCGTACTCAACGGCGGCATGAGAGCTTCGTCTGCTGACTTCGCCGCATTGTGTTTTGACGAGCTTTGGGGTGCGGCGTGGACAGACAGCCGTGGCATGGCGCGAGGCCCGCGCCTCGACCTTGCCATCATCGAATACAACTGGTCATCTTCACCATCACAGCTCGCCGCACTGATTGAGGCGATGCATGCACGCGGGATCGCGTGTGTGGGCGTGCTTTACTACCATCCCGTGAACGTGGCACGTCTCGGGCGTCACGGGGTGAAGAACGATCCGACCCCGTGGCTGGGCGTCGAGAAAGTTGGTCGTCAGAAGATCTTTGCACGCATCTTCGAGGAACACCACGTGCCGTTCATCAATACCTCGGTGCTCAACTTTCGGTACGGCTATCGCGCGATGCTGAACACGACGAAGAATATCTGGAGCGCGGCGCACCTCTCTCCGCTCGGACACGAAGGCATCGCCGGCCTCCTTGCCGAGACCCTTTTGGTCAACTGCACGGCAGCCTTCTATCTTCCGCCTCGCGTGTTGAGTACACCAAAGGACTACTTTTGCCGCGTCGGCTCGAGCCTCGCCGGCATGCGGGCCGCCGCGTCGCTGAGCGAACTGAGCGCGCTGGCAGACGTACCCACACCCGTCGACGCCGCCGTGTCGAACGAGTCGATGATCGGGCGGAATGCATGGCAGCTCCTTATCCCTCCAGACGGACGCGCCCCGGGTCTGGTGGCCGTCTCGCCCAATGCCACGCTCTGGCTGCACGTGCCGCCGCCCTCGGGCAGTGGACGATTCCTAAGCCTCGGCTTCGAGTGTAGCCACCAACACGACGGCGTCGTCACGGTTGGCTGCGCCGGCTCGTGCACGTGCTCCCCGTTTGGCTTCAGCACGCAGACGCGCAAAAAGTACACCTACCTGCAGCGTACCAAGCCCATCTGGCTTGCTCCAACAGGCGCACCGGAGGGCGTGGCGTGCGAGCTCACCATCAGGACCACGCATTGCACGCGCGGCCGCGTCATGCTCAAGGCGGTGACGGTGTCCTCCCCGCGCTCCGGCAATCGAAGCGTGAGCACGAATTCGCTGTACGCCCTTGACTACGGTCCGGCGCCAAAGGCAGCCAGCAGCAGCACCCCCACGAAGAGAACGGCAGAGAGATAATAGCCCCAGGTCTAATTACAGGTCATATCCGTAGTTCGTTGGCGCACTAGAGAGACTGACCGATATTTTGGGCATGGGCACGTGTTGACTCGAAAGAGGAACATTGCAATGGCAGGCACGGCATCGGAGTTTCGCGAAAGACATGCTCAGATCGAGTAGTAGCTCACACAACAAGTTTGACAAAACTTTAAAAATGTCGGTGGAGCCCGCCCATCTACGCTCGAACCCGCCCGCCAGCGCGGGCCCAGCTCGCCCTCTCAAGCTCGCGCGACCCCCCAACCCGCCCGGC